>JAXIVD010002685.1:30000-55662 GCA_036785275.1 Cancer borealis
ATACTTGGCGCAGGTGTTGATCCATTTAGTGGTGCACGTCCTGTCTGCTGCTGTGTGGGTCTTGATGGTGAGGCTGAATGTGTCGCTGGAATCTGGTTGTAGTACGTTGTAGCGCAGGACAGACTGTGGTAAGGGGGGGAGGGAGGATGTGTTTATGTTTAAGGTTATTTTAATGCTTCTGAAACATGTCATTGTTTCACTTTCCTCCCTGAAACACTCAATTCAATGGTTCGACTTGAGTTTAGTTCAACACTTTAGATGCCGGTAACAAGTTAATATAAAAATACACTTCAACCAAACCTTTTCAAAGCATTTATTTCACTTTAAGGTTATCTAATGCTTCTGAAACATCCCATTGCTTCACTTACTTGGAACACTGCACACCCGCTGCCCACCATGGAGAGAGAGAGTGAGGTGGGAAGGGAGAGGAGAGAGGCACGTTGAGTCACTAGTTTGTTGTTTTCGTTGATGGAGAAGGAGTGGCTGATGTCTTTACCCTTGATGGTGGCTACGAAGTCCACCTCCCCTTGGTACTGTGTGGACTCGTACTTAGCTAAGGCTTGAAGGGCGACCACTGTATCCTGTTGGGGACGGAGAGATAGATAGAAAGATTATAGAAAAAAGAATTATAGAAAGCATGTTAGGTTTATATATTATTAATACACATCAATATATCTTTTTAAACTTCTACGCGGCTTCTTTTTTTTAACATGGATTTATATAATGAGGCAACAGGGTATGTATGAGCTAATATTAACCTAGTAAATATGGAAAAAAAATACCTCACTTCATCGCTTCTCCCTAGAAAATACACAATAAAAGAAAATTCTCGAGTTGACAAAATTCTTCTCAAAAATGCGTACAAGTTTAAAAAATTATATACATTATCAAAACCTGAGAAAGAGAAGAGGATAAATAAGTATTACTCCACATCAATCCTTAGTGGAGTTTACCTGAGTGGAGTAGAATCCGCCTTGACCATTCCTCTGAGCTGTGATCCACTTGACCACCTTCCTGACCTGATCCTCGTACCTCTGGGCATCCAAGGTCATCATAGCTAGGATGGCGTACCCGGCAGTCTCCACCGACAACGATTTACTGTGACCTAACCAACACGGGTCAACAATTATCTCATGAGGACGTGATGCAGAATTATATTAGGTTAGATTAGGTAAGGCTGGATTAAGTTAGGTTAAGAAAATACCATAACTTAACGTAATTTCCTTATCCGCTAACTTACTCTGTGGCTGTTCCCAATAGGTAGAGTTTGAGGTGACCACAGCTTGCGTCATTAGTGCCTGTAATGTCTCCTCGGCTTCAGGCATCCTAGCAAGAGCCAAGGCGTAGGATTTTAGAGCGAGGGTGTAAGGGTGTTGGCTGGCTGGTGTGTAGGTGGCAAGGCAGGTGGCACCACTTAACACAACATCAGTACTGTCCTGCCCTGCTTCTATTAGGGATATTAACACGTAGGCTGTCAATGCTTCTCTGCCTCTGCCTTCACTGCCGCCCTGTGGGGAGAGTGTGTGTGTGAGGTGATGTAGGAGAGTGTGTGTATGTGTGAGGTGATGTAGATGTAAGAGTGTGTAGAAGATTTTTGTGTATAGTAAAGTATATCTGTGTTTTATGTTTTTATTTTCTGCTTTAATGGGATAAGAAAGAAATTAATGGTAGTGTTGGTGGTGGTTGTGGTTGTGATTAGGTTAGGTTAGGTGATTGTGGTTAGGTGGTTAGGTGGTGGTGTTCTAACCTTGAGAGCCTTATTGAACACCTGTCCGATAGAGTTGAAACAGCCATCAGGTGCTTGCGTTCCATTCAGCCATTCCATAGACTGAGTCAAACTATCCGAGTCAATCTGAAAAAAACAAAACAAAAAAACGTACAATAACACCATTTTAACACACACACACACACACACACACACACACACACACACACACACACACACACACACACACACACACACACACACACACACACACACACACACACACACACACACAGACACACACACATTAAATCTTTCTTATTTCATCTTTATACTTTTTATCACACTGAGTTAAGTATCGAGTCCGTACGGTGATGAATGGCTGAGCCTGTGCCAGCGACTTCAGTACAAAGGCAGTGAGCCAGGTGGAGCCGCTGGGATCTGCGCCTCCGAAGGCGCTATAGGAACCATTACTCCTCAGGTACAATAGTTGACGCTGGTAACCTGAAAACACAACACAACACACATCACATCACCTTATAATAGAACCTTATAATACAACCTCTTATAATAGAACCGCATAGAGAGAAATGGATATAAAACTATGAGAGAGAGAGAGAGAGAGAGAGAGAGAGAGAGAGAGAGAGAGAGAGAGAGAGAGAGAGAGAGAGAGAGAGAGAGAGAGAGCAGCAAGAGACTCAAGAGAAATACAACTTCATACAGAGAAATGGCTATACAACTATATTATTACACGTGATTACTTATATATAAAACTGTATTATTTATTTTTCTAGCTGCAAGCAGAGAAATAGACACAAAACTATATTATTACGTGAGATTACCTATAAATATAAAACTGCGTGATCTATTTTCCTCCATAGACAGAAAACTATATAACACAAGATTACCTATATATAAACAAAACCAGCATTATCTATTGTTCTATTTATAGGCAAAACGGGTGAGGTGTTGTATTGTAATCCATATCGTACCTGTATTCATAAGGCTGGTGAGACGGGTGACGATTTCGGGTGTGTCTTGACGGGTGTTGGTTAAGTATTGAAGGATGAACACATTGGGAGCAAAGTTGATCATGTTCTGCTCCCCACATCCATACGGCATGCGGATGAGGTGGCCAAGGTTCTGCAGGTGGATGAGGAGGTGGATGAGAAGGTGGATGAGGAGGTGGATGAGGAGGTGGATAGATGATTATTACGGAGAAAACATAAATAAAATAAAATAAATAAATACAAAAATTGGGAAAAATTCAAAGCGTACTTATTTCTGTTTTTTTGAAGGAATATATGAAACGATAGATTTAAATGGAGTTGTGGACCTTTATTTTATTTTATTTATTTATTGTATCTGTATGTCATGAAGAATTAAGATGCTTTGTGACCTTTCAAACACCTCCATAAAATTAACTACTTCATCAAATTCACGTATACAATAAACTACATCAAGACAGACAGACAAACAAAAGACAGACAGACAGACAAACATTATGACAGCCAGATTAAACACATTTGAATAATCAGACAAACTTTCAATCTAACCTCAACATGAAATACTGTGTGTGTTGAGACTTGCATTACTTACGTCTAAAGAGATAGAGAGGAGACTGCCCACCACAGTCACCCAACCCCTGTCCGAGCCTTCAACAATTCCTTCCGGTGCCTCCACAGCCCACCGTCCTAGTGAGTCAGTTCCGTCGGCAAGGTCTGAGGTACCGGGAGGTGGGTCAAGAATTATCACACACATACTTACACGTACACCAGGATATTTTGTGCATATTTTTACATTGAATGGGTACTGGTCAAAGGCAAACAAAAATAGGTAAATAAAATAATAAAAAGAAAAAGAAAAATCCCGCTTGTCGCTAAATTATTGACTCGTTAAAACAATACACCTACACGCATTTTAAAGTTAATACTAATAGATAAAAGTAAGATTGTGGTAATAGAATAACACCAACATTTTACTAATTCATATTGTTTTTTAGGCTAAAGCAACTATTAAAATAACTTACCTTGCACGCAAATGTATTTATTCCAGGTCTTTTCTCTAAGGAATCCTTCTGGCTTCACGGTAACGGGCTTCACTAACCTGTCCCTGTAAGGATTAATACCATGAATAACACACACACACACACACACACACACACACACACACACACACACACACACACACACACACACACACACACACACACACACACACACACACAAGCACACACATACCAAAAAAAAAAAAAAAAAAAAAAAATCTACGTCAACACACATACTATATCCTCACAAACCCAACCTAACAGTGACCTTCCTTGACCTGACCTTCTAGTAACATCAACATCCACAGGGGAGATGCCACACTCATTATCCGCCCGCTGGTCCACTGATGCCCCCACTGTAATATTGACCTCACCAAGGGCTGTGGGTTTAATCTTGACTTCTAAAACGACTTTGTTATTGCCTTCCACACACGCCTCCAGCACCCCTTCTTCACGCTGGCTTGTTGGGTCCTTGACAATCTCGTACTCAAAGCTGGGGTGAACCTGAATTTTAACCTGTAGAAGGGGAGTAGTCAAAGTTAGAAATTGCTGATGAATTGATTTAGTTGTTTAAGGTGTGTTAGTTAATATGTATAATTGCATTCCTTGTTTATGGAAGGATGGGAGAGAGAGATGATTTGAGCGTATATACAGACAGGAATGAGACAATGGTGAAGAATTTATTTATACAAACCTACCAGAATGAATAAAAGATAAAAAAAAAACTATACACACTTCATGGAACTAAATTAATATGTCGACACTACTTTTCCATCAACAAAGACAAATGAATAACACAGTACTACCTAATTAACACTACCTTAATTAACTTACAGGTAGCGATGTTTTCAGGTAATTTGAGATGGAAATTAAAACTCCAAGTGTTTCTCCGCGTTTGATGGAAGGTGGGAGGGTGAGTTCAATGAAGAAAGGTGTGAAGGTCGTGATGTTGGTGAGTTGAGAAAGTCCGAGTCCATTCTGGGGATGCACACACACCGCCTGTCCCACCCACTCCGTAATGCTGTCTGGTAGAGTGACGCGGTCGGAGTACACGCCAGATGTCCTGAAGCATGGTAGGGTAGGGTAGGGTAGGTTATGTGTTTTATATAATGTGATGAGGGAGATTATTATTATTAGGTTATTTTTATTATATGTGTTCAGTGTTTTTGTTATGGTTTAAATGTTTTGTTTGTTATAAGGTGTTATTCAACGGGAGAATAAATGTACTAGAGGTAAAATTTATGGTTATGCGTATGAAAATAATAAATAAAAATCTCGGGTAATATATATATAGAAATAACATTAGCGTGTTCTCCCGAGGTTAATACTTACACGTCAGATAGAATTAAGATTACAGAATATCATGCAATATATATCAACTTCCGGAAACTTATTAAAGCAAAAAATAAAACATAAATAAATAAAATAAAATAAAATAAAATAAAATAAAATAAAATAAAAATAAACAAAGGTAAAAGGTTAATACGCTAATATTATCTCCATATTATCTAAAATCTATACTTACGGGAGGACATAGAGATCCCACAACCAGGTCTCAGGGAAGAAGCTCCTCGTCTTGCCTTCATTCTCTGTGCTAGAATGTCTCTCAGGAATAGACGTGCCGGGATATGCAACGGTCTTCCTCACAGAGTTGAAATTCATGCTGTCCGGATAGTAATACATCGACCTAACCCTCGGAGATTCTGGAAATAGGATAGTTAATGTTTGAATACTATTTGTCATGCTTTATAATGGAGCTGATGGTAGTTGTGTATATATAAGAATGATCTATCCATCTAATATTGATACGATAATTACGAATGAGGAAAAAAAAAAAAATCTTTGAGTAATGTTGACAAAGATATTCTCATTATTATTAACATATGGAAAAGTTGAAATATAAATTAGAAATATTTTAGGTTTTTTTTTTCTTCGTTTCAATTATAATTTCTTTTGATGCGAACATTTTAAATCTGAAAATAATATACCTCTTCTTAATTAATCATCTGCATTATTATTATTATTTTTTTTTTTTTTTTTTTTTTTTAGCAGAATATATGTAATAATGAGGTACAACTTATTATTATTTAAACACCAATATGAGGTCTTGTTTGAGTCTATCGTGGTCTTACTTTCACAAGGCCGAGTTTCCAGCACCAGATCGGACAGCACGTGGAGGCCAGAACCCTGAAGAACACGGAAGAATTGTACAGAACATCAAAGAATTATATACCCTCACAATTAATAGACCCAATCAATACTACTTTATTATTTATTATTTTAAGTTTAATGATGTCAATATTCGGCAACGCTTTCCCATAAGAATTGAACACTAGTCAAGAATTTTCATCAATACTGAATAAATAGTTAATAAATAGTGAATTAAATAGTTCATAATAGTACTTACAGTTATCATTCCCAAAGCATCGTAGTACCTAGTGAAGTATCTGCTAAAATCTGAAATCAAAACCAATTGAAACAAGTTAATACATTATACATTCGCGTTTATAGAAAAGTTATCGAATCAATCTTTAAAAAAAAAATGTGTAAATCTCGTTGACATTCACACTACATTATTTTTTTTTCCTTTCTTCATAATCTTATATAACCGTTCCAATTTTAACTTTGAAGATAGGAAAAGGGAAAAGGGAAAAGATAGGAAGGAAAAGCATGCGGAGTAACAAAAAAAATAGATATAGAATGTAACTCACTGTAATAGCTAAACAGGTTAGTCAGGTAAAAAAAAAAAAAAAAAAAAACACACACACACACACACACACACACACACACACACACACACACTCCACCAGAATAATAATGACTATAATCACCATCATCATTGTGTCCCAGCTTGTCTTTGCAGTACTGTCTATCATTGTAGTTGGGTTCAAACCAATGCCCAAGGCGGTTGTACTCCATCGGACGGAAAATATTCTCTAAGGTGAGTGAGTTGCTGCGTGTGTCTAGCAGCATTGTGCCCTTGTCCACCACACCTGAAACATAAATAAATATATTATTAAAACAAATTGTGTGCCTCCCCCACCCCCAAAAAAATAAAAAAATAAAAATAATGATGGAATATTTCAAAAGACAGGAACAAAAAATGATCTCAACTCGTACACATGCGAATACAATTAGATAAAAACACACCTAGACTGCATATGGAGTTGGGAGCAGACTTAACCAGCATCTCCAGTCCTTGGCCAGGCTCAGCTACAGCCTCAGACCACACCAACTCAGCCTCATTAGGGAGACATCTATCCATCTCGAGTTCCTTGGCATCTGACACCACCTCATCATCACGCCTCACCATCCACACTATCACCTGGAAGAACAATGCATCACATAAGAATATAAATGAAGCTACAAAATGCCTGGGGGTGTACACGTGGTAATTCCCGTTACTCCAATATTCCCTTATTACCTACCTCCACCTCTCATCCCCATCCATATAGGTGTCTAATCTTCTTCTAAAACTATTTAATCCCTAATTCGTAAAGTTTCCTACCTTGGCCGAGGGGGAAATAGAGTTGTTGAGGGTGATAGGAATGTAGATCACTCCCCGCACTGTGCCTGCGGGAGGATCTTCTAAAGGCTCCACTTGTTCCTCTGTCCTGATGGGAAGCTCTGCAGTGGTCAGGTCAAATTCTTGTGTCTTGGTATAGTACTGGATATAGTACTTCGATATCACCTGAAGCCAAAAGGATGAATCTTGAGCATAGGTTAAAAAGTACTTTCTACAATACAATAAATAAGAGAATATGCTTAAAAAATACAACTTATTCACACCAACCTGCACAGTGAAGGCTGCCTTGGGTTGGTCACTGACAAAGAACACTGGGAGGAGATACTCAAAGCCTTTCGTCCCCTCAGAACACTTCAGCTTCTGGTCTGGGGTGTAGATAAGCACGGCAGAGTTGGACGGGGAGTAGTATCGCTTGACCTTAGTTTGGAAAGTCGATTCACGCAGCATAACTCGAGAATTCAGGGCTTTCATCTGGGTTTAGAAAGGCGGATTAGGGAGAAGAAATGAGTATCAGAAATAATATATGTGCAGGACTTTCATCTGTGTTTAGTAAGGCGGATTAGGGAGAAGAAATGAGTATCAGAAATAATATATGTGCAGGACTTTCATCTGGGTTTAGTAAGGCAGATTAGCGAGATAAAATTGAGTGTTGGAAATTACATATGTGAAGGGTGGAATAAAAAGGTAGATTAGGGGGAAAAGTATGAAGTTAGATTCAATTACTACTATCTATAAACAACGACACAACAATGACTAATGTAAAAAAAAAAAATAAATAAATAAATAAATACGTAAAAAATAAAAAATAAAATAAAGGTAGACTATAACATTATCTATCACCACTTAATTATTTATCACCACTTAATTATCTATCAAAACTTAATTATATATCACCTCCATTTAATTATCACCACTTAATGACCTATCATCACCACTTAATTATCGATCATCACCACTTACTCTGATGTTTGAGATCTCGTCGCCTCCCGCTGCCGTAATGATCATCCCGTCGTGAGGAACAGTCAGGTTGGAGCACCGATCACCTTTACACAACTCCACAGGTACGCCCACAGCAGGTGTACCGTCAGGGTTGTCCACCTTCACCTGTAATAGTAGAACACAAAGATAGGATGATTAAAATGCATCCTTATGTTATGTTATGTTATGTTATGTTATGTTACGTTATGGTATGTTATGGTATGGTATGTTATTCTCTCCCTCTCACTTGTTTTATTTACTTGTGATATTATATACGATAAATCTATGAAAACTAAAATGTATTCTTATGGTACTCTCTCCCTCCCTTTTTTTTTCTCTCCATACAAAGCAATAGAGTTGAAAGTATAATTATTACTACTATAGTCCTACTTTAATTACTATGCCATCATTATGTAGTATATGAGGAAAAAAATAAGTAAGGATTAGCTATAAGAGACACAATTCCTTCACTTATTATTGTATTAGAGAGTCAAGTTAAAAGTATAAGTAGTATAAGTATATTAGTGATGGTGATTAGTTAAGGTGCTTCCCCTTCCTCCCTGACCTTGAGACTGCCTGGCATTTGAAGGCAAGGTTACAACAAGGCATCTCCCTCTGACCTTGAACCATGATCTTTGACGAGGGCAAAAATCAAGCATCTCTAACACACCCTTTCATGGTATCTGGATGTGGATGTCTCTCTCTTTGTCTCTGTGCGTCTCTTTGTGTCTCTGTGCGTTTTTCTCTCTCTCTCTCTCTCTCTCTCTCTCTCTCTCTCTCTCTCTCTCTCTCTCTCTCTCTCTCTCTCTCTCTCTCTCTCTCTCTCTCTCTCTCTCTCTCTCTCTCTCTCTCTCTCTCTCTCTCAATAGAAATGTACTTTTAAGCATAGAGAATAGCGTTATACAATTTATTTTATTTATCATTCCATTTTCAGAAAGGAATTAACTCGTGTACTGTTACTTTTGCAGACACACACGCGCGCACACGCACACACACAGACTCTAACCTTGAGAGTGTAGGGGAGTCCTTGCCTCTTGACAGTGTCCTGGTAGATCTTCTTGAAGGTAACAGCTTGGGTTGAGATGGATATATCTGCCTTGCCTGTCTGTATCACCCCCGTACCTGCCTCAGACACATCCACCTGTACTCCCAGCGTGTTTACTGAACAGTCAATTACCCTCATGTCAGTTGACCACACATCGAAATCCTTGCATCCGAATACCTAGAAAAAGATTAATGATATATGGTGAATAGAAATGTTGAAATAATAAATAAATGATAGGACTCTGATATCTGTTTATATATATATTGATTATTTTTTATTTCTTTTGATGTGGCAATGAAGAGGATTTTTCGTAGTTTTGTAAAGGAGACAAGACTGTAAAATGCTACTATTACTGCTTCTACTACCACTACTACTACTACTACTACTACTACTACTACTACTACTACTACTACTACTACTATTACTACTACTACTCACTTCGCCCGTAATGTTCTTGGACACCCAACACTCATCTGAACGTTGGTTATCCACTTCGATCGTGAAATTTCCCCTCACAGGCTGTCCATAAGTGTATCTGGAAAATAGTTAATCTGTCAGTCATATTATAAGAGAGAAAATGAAAAAAATGAAATACTATAAATGAATAAAAAAAAAGATATTCACTGAGTCTTCCGAATTTCAGGCTTTTAATTGCTTGTATAACTTTCTCGGTTTCAATGTCACTTCTTACGTAGCTATTTTCACCACCTACGTATGTGTCATAATATCTTCCATTTCAATACTTAAAATAAATAATAAAATAATAATAATAATAATAATAATAATAATAATAATAATAATAATAATAATAATAATAATAATAATAACAACAATAACAATAATCCACACACTAACTTGGCACACAGTTTCATGGTGAAAGATTTGTGAGACGGAAGGAAATTCTTGGGCGCCGTGATGGTGACTTCAAAGCGCGGAACAGTATATTCTTTCACTTCGAAGTAATTAACATGAATATTACCATCAAGGCCTTTCACACGGATCTTATACCTTCCCTGGAAATTGATACACAAGGATGAAATAATTTAAACATATATATGCATGTTTTTTTGTTCATTAGATGTGTTATTTTTTCCGTACCTGTTCTGGTTCGTCTGCAAGAGTCATCTCCAAGTGGACCAGACCAGCGGCGTTGTTTACATCTGTCCATTGAGCAATGCGTGTCCCAGAAGGCGTTGTGATATACACCATAGGATACTACAAACAAAAGAAAAACAAGTAGGAAGTATAAATAAATAAACATCAATAGATTAAATAATACGAAATAAATAAATGAATGAATGAATAAAAGAAAACAACGAAAACATAATTAAATCACAACTAAAATCACCATTATCCTTACCTGATCGGTGCTGACAGTCAGGTTATTGGAATGCATTGTCAGGAGTCTTATTTTCACCTCCTGATTGGGCTGATACAGGAACTTGTCCGTCTGAATGAATGTCTTACGATTCCTGCCTTTGAAGGAGAGCCTCATGGTCCTGTTGAGGGAATCTCCTGCTACCTGGCCTCGCACCCATAGCTTAGATGTGTATAGACTCTTATGGGGCACTTCAATGTCCTCACAGAAGTAAACACTCCCTAAAAATAAGAAATAAAAACCCAAACAATTAGTTTTATTGTGTTTGTTTTTCGTTTTTTTTTTTAGTATATTAAAAGGGTACTAGCTAATATACAACAGGATAATTCTTCCTTCTGAGTTCAAGCAAATTTAACAGGATCACCAAACAGGAACATAGAGAAATAAGTAATCTAAGAATGTGAATCTGTAATCTAAGAATGTGAATCTATCTTATCCTCACCAGCAGGTACAGGAATGGTGATATTTTTCAGTGTAATCCTTCCTTCAGGGTTCTTTCCGTAGTAGTAAGATCGGTTAGCAGAGACGGTAAGGTAGCCAGCAGGTGCCGCGGGATCATCCACATCTACACATACTTGAGCCATGCCTCCTGACACCCACTCCTTCGGTATGGTAATGATGTACCTCCTGTAGAAGTAGATGAAGGAGGTGTGGGTGTTAATTTGGAGTGACAACCCAATCCTAAGCAAGTTTTTTTTTTCTGTATGCTACTCAAAATTATTAAATAACGTATATATTGTTGTTGTTATTATTATTGAACTAGTGCCGTTTATATTATATTTTTACGTTTATAATTCTATCCTTTGTCTTATTTCATTAACTCCTCCTCCTCCTCCTCCTCCTCCTCCTCCTCCTCTTCCTCCTCCTCTTCCTCCTCCTTCATTAATTATTATCTAGTTGCTATGACTGAGGATAGAGAGAGAGAGAGAGAGAGAGAGAGAGAGAGAGAGAGAGAGAGAGAGAGAGAGAGAGAGAGAGAGAGAGAGAGAGAGAGAGAGAGAGAGTGTGACCAAATAATCTCCTCCCTCTCTCCTTCCCATCCTCCCTCCCTCTTCTTTCTATCCCTCCTCCCTCTCCCCTAATATCCCTCCTCCTCCCTCTCCCCTTCTTCCCATCCCTCTCCCCTTCTATCCCTCATCCCTCTCCCCTTCTTCCAATCTCTCTCCCCTCTCACCTTCCTCCTATCCCTCCTCCCTCTTCCTCCCCTCCCCTTCCTCCCACCCCCACCTCTCTCCCCCACAACGAGAGACAGGATGTAACTTCCCACATCTTGTCCTCCCAACATGAGTGCATTTAGCTCCTCCTCCTCCTCCTCCTCCTCCTCCTCCTCCTCCTCCTCCTCCTCTCTCACACTCACAAGGTCATGCGATGTGATTGAGTTCTAATCATTATCAATTTAGCAGCCAGAGAGAGAGAGAGAGAGAGAGAGAGAGAGAGAGAGAGAGAGAGAGAGAGAGAGAGAGAGAGAGAGAGAAGGACGAGGAAATTAATAGGAGGAGGAGGAGGAGGAGGAGGAGGAGGAGGAGGAGGAGGAGGAGGAGGAGAAGGAGGAGGAGGAGGAGAAATCTTCCAACTCTATAATTTATTGCATCCAAACTGCCCCTCCTCACACTTAATCTTCTGCGCAAAAACTAGACTAACACTGCTTCGAATCAAGGTTTGGAAGATCCGGTACAGCTAAGATGAACCCTTACACACACACACACACACACACACACACACACACACACACACACACACACACAGACACTTCTTTTCCTTCCTTTGTTAATCTATTTATCTTATCACCGAGGAAGGAGTATTTAAAATAGATGAAAAAGTAAAAATTATATATGAAATAAAAATCGAATACATTTTTTATATTTTTATTAGTACGTTCTACGCTATATATATTTTTATTACATTATTTTTCCAACGTGAATTATTAGAGTGAAAAAGTCTTCACACTCACACACTTGTCACTCTTTTCTCTCATATTTCAATTCATAATAATAAAAAAATAATATATGTAACTTGTAATAAACTGAAACATAGCGACGAACATTACAATAACAGCTAAAAATAGAACTGGAATAACCATCTTTCTCTCTCTCTCTCTCTCTCTCTCTCTCTCTCTCTCTCTCTCTCTCTCTCTCTCTCTCTCTCTCTCTCTCCCTTACCTCCTCTACTAACCAAAGAAATGAAAATATAATTACTTCTAACAACTCGTCTCAGTAGTTCTCGTAAGTAGTTAAGATACATTGTTAGGTTTAATTGGTAGTTATCTCACATAATACGTCACTAACTACTGTGTAAACATAACCTTATCCTTGAAAATTATTATAGTCATGGAATTATCACATATTGCTATTCAGTATATTAATCTTTTCTTCTTCCTTCCGTTACGAGACAAAATCAGTAACAGGGAAACCAAGAAGACCCGTTATAAAGTTGAATTACCTTAGTTTACAGTTTACTCACCCACCACAGAAGCCCACCAGCACAGCCACCACCACCACCCCTAACACCACACCCCTCAGCCAGCAGGACGCCATCAACACGTCCTCTCACAGTCGAGGCCAAGCGGTCACTGAGGAGAATCAGGAGATTGAAGCTTCAGCAGCACGAAGTCAAGCGTCACCCCTAAGATTTTTTCTGTCACCATTGCTATTTGTTACTATTAAAGAAGGTGATGGAGAAGTTATTATAATTTTAAAGGAAGGAGGATGTATGTATAGTGAAAGTTGTATGGTGGTAGTGGTGTGTGTGTGTGTGTATGTAGGAAGGTTGAGAAAAAATATATTGTGTTATTCAGTGTAGGAAGTAATGTTGGGAAAAAAAAGTTTAATTCCGCGATTATGTGTTTACTGATAACCTTTAATCTGCCTTACTATCTTATCACTAGTATTGTTGTTGTTGTTGTTGTTGTTGTTATCATTATTACTTATATTATCATCATCATTATCATTATTTTCATTATACTACTACTATTACTACTACTACTACTACTACTACTACTACTACTACTACTACTACTACTACTACTACTACTTAATTGCAACTAACTACCAAACTATACCTAACTATAACTAGACATATTAATACACGAATAAACAAATATTAATACGAAGAGATGAGTTTTGAAACCATCCCACCACCACCACCACCACCACCACCACCACCACCACCACCACCATGACCACCACCACCACTGCTTCCGGTTTATTATCTACTGTTACCACCGTGTGTGTGTGTGTGTGTGTGTGTGTGTGTGTGTGTGTGTGTGTGTGTGTGTGTGTGTGTGTGTGTGTGTGTGTGTGTGTGCGCCACCGCCCCCGAGAGAGAGAGAGAGAGAGAGAGAGAGAGAGAGAGAGAGAGAGAGAGAGAGAGAGAGAGAGAGAGGAGAGAGAGAGAGAGAGAGAGAGAGAGAGAGAGAGAGAGAGAGAGAGAGAGAATCTACGTATATGTGTGACTAATGAAAAAAAAAGAATACAAAAACTTCTCCTTCCAAGAATTTCACACACACACACACACACACACACACACACACACACACACACACACACACACACACACACACACACACACACACACACACACACACTATACATGAGGACCAACAAACGCACATTAACCTCAATAAATGGCATTAGAAGAAAAAAAAAAAGAAAAAAAAAGTAAAATATTGACCCATACATCAAACTATGGGAAAAAAAAGAAATGTTTCCCTTCCAGTACAAATTGACTTTATTTCCCTGTTATGCAAGTGTGACCCTGATGGAAGGAAATAGTGCATGTTATTATCATCATCATCATTATTATTATTATTATTATTATCATTATTATTATTATCATTGATGCATTGGTTTAATAATAGAAAAAGATTAATATGGGTAAGGAAACTAGGAAAGCTTCTCTCTCTCTCTCTCTCTCTCTCTCTCTCTCTCTCTCTCTCTCTCTCTCTCTCTCTCTCTCTCTCTCTCTCTCTCTCTCTCTCTCTCGGAAAACCTCAGAAAGCCAAACAAACACTGATATTAACTCTTCTCTTGTTTCAATCCTTCTATCTTCATATAATTTGACCTAATCTGACCTAATTTGAGCTAATCTGACCTAACTTGACCTAACCTGACCTTCTTCTTCCCGTAACCTCACCTGTCCTCCATCAATCACCTAAATTTGTCTCTTAATAACCTAAAAAATATTCTACTATATAATTTCACCCGTGGAATATGATTTTATTTATTGAGATTAATATTACCATTGTTTTTGAATACAGAAAGAAAGAAAAAAAACAGTAATATGTTTTTTTTTTTTAATAGTAAGGTTCATGAAGTATATCTGGTGACACGTGTGTATGTGTGTGTGTGTGTGTGTGTGTGTGTGTGTGTGTGTGTGTGTGTGTGTGTGTGTGTGTGTGTGTGTGTGTGTGTGTGTGTGTGTGTTGAAAGAGCAAGCAAGCAAGCAGGTGTACAGATAATTCTATTTGTGTGATACGGGTTTCCCAATGCTTTCAAAAACTAGGACCCTCCCCCTACCCATTCCTCCCTCCCCCTCCCTCCCTCATGACAAGGACCTCTCCCCCTCTACCCCTTCCTCCCTCCCTCATGACAAGAATCCCTCCTCTATCCGCTCCTCTCTTCCCCCTCTATCCACGCATTTATTTATTTATTTTTACTTATATTGCATGGTTGGCCTTCCTCTCCTGCCAGTCGTGGCTGGTGGGAGAATCCCTCACCCTTACTATCCTGTATCCTTCATCCCAGATTAGATAGTGTAGTCTAGTTTATCACAAACAGCCTCGTAAGGGCCAGTAGGCCTGTTGCTGTTTGTTCTTCCTATGTGTTCCTATGTGTTCCTTCCCTCCCTCTACCCCTCCCCTCCCTTCCCTCCACATGACACTCCTTCCATACCTCATTTCCCTCCGCGTCACTCTCCCACTCCCATTTTTCTCTCCACCCTCCTTTCTCTCTCCTCCCGTACCCCCCTTTCCCTTACACTAAATCCCTCCCTCCCTTCATCTCTCTACCTCACTTAGATCCCCTCACTTAGTAGTAGTAATAGTAGTAGTAGTAGTAGTAGTAGTAGTAGTAGTAGTAGTAATAGTAGTAGTAGTAGTAGTAGTAGTAGTAGTAGTAGTAGTAGTAATAGTAATAGTAATAGTAGTAGCAGTAGTAGTAGTAGTAGTAGTAGTAGTAGTAGTAGTAGTAGTAGTAGAAACAAAGGGGAGATAGGTAAGTACAATATCATAATCTTACTTTTGATAATATAAGATGAGTCAGTCTTCTAAGAGTACACTACACTATATTACTGTCAACCTCTCTCTTTACATTCCACGCTGGACGGATTAGTAATAAGGACAGAATACCATATGATTATAGTACATTAAACTGAACCTCCATCCCTTGTCTCTATTCCTCCTAATGTCCTCTTTACAGGGTCTGGCAACAAGCAGGATTTTTTTACCTTAGCCAGTACCCATTCAATGTAAAATAAATAAATAAATAAAAAAAAAAAAAAACATTTCAATCCATTTTAATTATTCTACATCCACGTATTCTGTTTTCATTGTCATTATTTCCTCTGCTTCTACCTTGTCCTAAACTACTCCTAATCACACGACCTTGTGGCATGCAGGGGAAGCTGTATGATGAAGGGAAAGTGAAGGGAAAGGGTGGGAAGGGGACGTGAGGTCAAGTGGACGGAGAAGGGAGGGGAAGGGAGAGGAATGGGGACGGGAATAGGAAGAGGGAGGGGAAGAGGGAGGGAAGAGGAAGAGAAAGGAGGAGGGGAAGATGAATGAAGGAGAAGAGGAATGGGAGGGAAGAGGAATGGAAGGGGAAAAGGAGGGGGAAGGGGAAGAAGAAGAGGAAGAGGAAGAGGAGGGGAAGAGAATGGACTAGTAGCAAGGCCAGTGAAAATTATATTGATTATGGCCACGTATCTAACTGACATAATGCTGAGTTGGTATTAAGTCAGGGATGTTTGAGGTCAGCAATCAGCATATGTCAGCATACACCTTCATCTTAACAGCACAGCATAGCATCACAAAATTTTCTCTACTTCTATTACTACTACTACTATATGCTGATACTAAAAATAACATACAATTACACTCCATTTTAATTAATAATACGAATAACAGAGGATTAACACTACAGTATTTATAATTTAACTTCTTAATTAATATATCGTATCCAACCTTGAATTTCGGTTAATATATTGCAGTATTTTCGTGATTAATAAAATACGTAATACAGGTTATCATAGTTTCACGGACAAGACAAGACAACATGATATGACTATTAGAATTATTGATTGTTGGTATTCTTTCTTATATCAGCGATGGCGCCAATAATTATAATATGAGCAATGTATTAAAAACTATCCAAACACTTTTTCCCTCGTCACAAATCATATACTTAACGTCTTATGAATCACACCTAACCTTCCATTGATAAGAAAACATAGATAAAATAACAGACATCCGTAAACATGACTATGGACATCCAAATTAATCATGGTAACATTTTTTTTCACCTCACTTCAGTTACTTTTTCGTGAACTAAACTCGCCAAAAATCACCTCGTCTAAAGGTAACAGATGCCTACTGGTACAAAAATACCCTGAGATTACAACAGTATCATCCCCACTATAGTATTGAGAAACCTTGAAAGCGGAGCATAAGTAAAAGTGAGGCTGATAACGTATCGACCTTTCACAGATAAGACAATTCCTCAAATATGAATGTGGCAGCGAGATAGCAAGTCAGACAGAGAGACGCTGGTGTTAGTGGCTCGTCAGATCACTTCGAGCTTAGTAGATAGTCTCCCAAGGGTCTTCTAAGCCACTCCCGCCGTAAAACTACCTGAGTGAGGAAGGAGAATCACTACACTGTGTCTTAGTATACTGGGAAGACCTGAAGAAGTGTGTTGGAAGGTGTTAAACTAGCTTATTTAGTTTTCCCGCGTGAAACATGGGTTGGTCGTGGTGTTGAGGGTGTGAGGTGTGTGTTGCAGTGTTAGTTTAGGTGTTGCTAGGTGTTGGTGACTCCTTAGTGGTCATGGCAGAGAGGAAACCTACAACCACCAGCACCACCACCACCGTGCCAGGCGTGCGCAGGCGTGTGTACGTGCTTGGGATTGTCAGCACGGTAAGAAAACATAATATAATATAGTAATAATATCGTAAACTTCCTTTGAAATATCTAATATATTATAGTGATCTTCCTTGTCTGGTGTGATGACCTCGTGGACTTATACATGTGACCTAACCTGGACTGGCCTTGAGCCAAGCGTGGCTGGCTGAGAAACGTGTCTCATGTTGATTGCGCGTGGCTCACAAACAGCTGATACCATACAACAACAACCTGAATATATACATTGCAAGGAACCATCAGAACTTTAACTTAGCAATAATATAATGACTTTCTAATTGGTAAAAACGGCGGTACTGTTAAAAATACGTATGTCTCCTGAATGATAATGATAATAATGACTTCTAGTTTATAATTGGTTCAAATAGCGTTACTGTTAATAATACTAACTTACGTCTCCATTTATTGAAGGTTTTTTCTCTCCTAGGTGGTGGCTGCTGTGCAAATAGTGGGTCACCTAGTAATGCTGAGTTTTGTAGTAGATCCTGAACACTTTGATGGGCAAGGTAAGTACTTAAAAGCATAATTAACGCTGATAGTTTCTCCCCTCATTTACGAGTAGACTTACCTAATCTAACTTAACCTAACATCGCAGTCACGGTAACGAGGATGATTTCACTTTATTTTGAGGGAGTTTATTATTTCAAAATGTAGTGTTTTTGGTATTTAGGTATTTTGGTTGATGTTAGATTGGTAATTAGTGTTTTTATTTACAGTGGCATCGCTTAATGTGGGAATGACTGTGATGACCAGTGTCTATCTGGGACTAACTGGCCGTCTCCTCTTTCTCTTCCACGAGGTAAGTAGTATTAATTTATTTACACCTTTTTCCTTTTATTTCAGCTCCTAGTGTATTCCAACCGACCCTAGGAAAACATCTTACCACACCTCCCTATCTATAGTCATCCCTGTCTTATACAATCTCCATTTTATCATTGTTACTCAATTATTAAGGAATTCTCTAATGTAATACAAATATCTCGTATCTTCCCTCATCTCTCCATCTACTACAGCTTACCCTATATTTTACAATCTAGTTTACCATTGTTACCCTAAATATCAATGAATTTTCAAATATAACTCACTCATCTTTCGTTGTAGAAGCGGTATGAGGACATCAAAGGCCCAGAGTGGTTGTGGTGGTTCTGTACTATGGGAATAATCACCTTCAACTGCCTTCAGCTAGTGTGGTTTTCTCTCATCTCAGACCCCGTGCCAGCGTGTGTGAGTGGGGTGTCTGCTTTAATCTATCTCATCTTCTTCAAGTTTGCTAAAGATGATCTCAAGTTCCTACGGGATGCTGCTGTTGATGCTGCTGCTATTAGACCTATTATTACTACTACTGCTGCTGCCTTGGCTGATTCACCGCGACCTGCTGCTGCTATGTGAAGTGTTTTGATTATTATTGTGATGTATTTAATGTTTGATGTTCGATGTTCGATTGTTTTAACTTTTTATGTTCGTGTCGTGTTGTGTTGAGGAGTATTGTCTCTTAATATATTTACAAGTCAAGGTGTTCATATGTTTATATATGAATCTATTGTATTTAATGCATGTTTATGTGTGTGTGCATTTTGTACGTACATGAATAGGGTATGACTTTAATATTATGCCTTTGGAACAAATTTTGATATAGGTGCAAGAGCATATGTTTTATTTGACTTGTATATATTAATTTCTGAGTCTTTTTCAAGGTTTGGGTGATGTAAACACCTGAAATTGTAAGAGTTGAAAGATCTATTAATGTAAGTGTAGCTCAAGGCATAATAAAGTCTTATTGTAGATATGATTAAATTGAAGTATTTTATTTCAAGAGTATATAGACTGTCAACAAGTTAGAAAGATAGAGAAAATAATATATGGTATAAACTATTAACAAAAGGCAAAGACAGAGAAAAAAACATATATAGTTATCACATAAATAGGAAAAAATTTTGAGATGAAGTGAGCAAACAGGATTCCTAAAACTGTATTCTATAAAATCACACTAATTGCAAGTTACATAAGCTACGAAACTACAACAATTTCAGGTACTTTTCATGTAGTTACTGTAGCAATGGGGAGTCACTGTAGTGAAATAAATGTGGAGAATATTAGTACTGATAAACCATGCACAGTGTAATAAAATAATGTGATGTCTATATTTATCACCAATGCACGTATCTGTTCATTCTTGTTAAGTATAAGTTATATAAAATTGGTTTGGGTTTTGTAACTACATAACACATTCCTTAACCTTATTCTCTGAGGCATTCAATTTTGTACCTTTTGTTTCTTTATACGTATGAAAATTAACTCTTCCATTAAGTATATAATAGACATGAACCATTAAGATTGGTTAACCTGCTTTACTATATAGGTGCAATATTCAATAAATAGCGTAAACATAACCGATATGGTGTTGTTAATTGTCTTAACTATATGCTAATTAAGTGTTTCAATAAGGACGGGAAAATGTGTTATATGAATTGTGATAATATGACTTCACATCAATAATTGCAAATGGGTGCATAAAATTCAACACAGTAACGAGACATTACACATTCTTACCTTATATAAGTCATGGAATTACTTCTTAACACATCATGTCAAACTGTAAACAATGCATAATTAATACACATCTAACACTTAAATACAGTCACCGGTATATATGTGGCACCATTACCACAAAATTATCACATCAAATTATCACATAAAAGCAATGTTGTCTTCACATATACGTACTGATAATGAGTGCCACTACCATGAAAAAATCCAGTCACTGAGAAGAAATAAAGAAAAAAAAATGAGGATACTACATAACATCGTATGCATTCACTACATAGGAATGCATATCTTTAGAACCTCATTAAATTAGATCTTAAAAACATACATTATTAGACAAAATAACGAAGGCGCAATTTTCTATACTCACAGGAATAAATGCAAGCTGTCATGGTATTATTATAAGGTGTTACACTGTATAGAAGTTTCCTTTGTGGTGCAAGTAGAGTGCAGTGATGACCCAGAGTGTGGTACCCCAAAGATTCTCCACCAGCAGACTGAGATGGGTGTTCATAAGGCCAATTCGGTAATGCCAAGGGAACAGGTTATAGGTGACGTTATGACCCACGTACAGGAAAATGCTGTTCATTCCTAGGGGAGAAAATAGAGACAGTGGATTAATTTATGTGTATTTTAGTGCAATTCTTTTATTTTATTTAATAGTTTGTGAATGTGTGTGTGTGCGTGTGTGTGTGTGTGTGTGTGTGTGTGTGTGTGTGTGTGTGTGTGTGTGTGTGTGTGTGTGTGTGTGTAATAATAATAATAATAGACGGTTTATTAGTTAAGGCAGCCGTTAGGCTGAAAATTTACAAATATACAAAAAGGCATGTAAAAATAAAATAAAGGGGAATGGAGACAGGTGTGTCTGACGAACAACTGTTGGGTGATGGGGGATAACGAGTGTAATATAGACTAGTGGGAGACTGGTGGGTCTGACGAACAACTATAACAACAGCTATAGG
Source organism: Cancer borealis (assembly GCA_036785275.1). NCBI lineage: Eukaryota > Metazoa > Arthropoda > Malacostraca > Decapoda > Cancridae > Cancer > Cancer borealis. The sequence goes on from JAXIVD010002685.1 coordinate 51,318, forward strand.
AGTGATGGGGGGGATAACGGGTGTAGTATAGACGAGGCGGCAGCGGTTGATTAGTCGTGAAGTACACAGGGGACGGCGGCGGTGACTTGTAGTGAAGTATCCATCAAGATAGGGGTGTTGAGTGGTAGGGAACTAGACAACGGGGATGGTGGCGAGGGGAGGGGGAAGTGGTCAACAAGCTGACCATGGCAGCCCTAGGGAGCGCCTGGATCAATGTCTTCACCCAATGAGGCCAAGACGGGAAGTGTGTGCGTGTGTGTGTGTGTGTGTGTGTGTGAGTAAGCTTTCAGTAATCTTGGAGAGAATTGAAGCATTGCATTTATCTATATTTTAGTGCAATTATTTTTTTTATTAATAGTTTTTGAATCTGTGTGAAATGTGTTAAAGTAAATTTCCGGTAATCTGTAATCTAATACAATTTTTTTTTTGTTTAATTAATGGTTTATGAATCTATGTGAAATGCATTAAGTTAGGTTAGTTTTGGGTAATCTGAACAATCTGAACTTACCTGCTTGGAAGAAAGGTGTGCCGGACCATATACCCCAAACATCCACCAGCAGGTAGCAGAAGGACAGCAGGAAGAAGGCAAAGCAGGAGGTCACAAATACATATGACATCGACCTGTAAGCAAACACAAGTATTAGTATGACTGCTATTTTTTTTTCTATTATACATGTACAGTCTTAAAACTATATAGAAATGTGTAATGTGTTGTAGTGAGTTTCATCTAATGTTTACAAGTATATATAAGTGGTAGTTTAATAGTTTTGTGTTTATAATGATGTATGAGATGTATAAAGTAGTTATATAGTCATCATGAATTGAAACTCACTTCATTGTAACAGTTTAGGAAGGTTCTGAGCGTTCGGTTAAATATCAAATTTTGTCGCCCAAAAATTTTGACTCGGATTTTGGTCGGTCAGGTTTTTGTCATTTTACTATGTGACTATTAGTCCTACAGGATAAATGTATAGATTTAAAATTGTTAAGCCTGACAAGCTCTATCAGATGATGTAATTAGTTTTCCAATTACTCCCATAGTTTTTGAAATAATTATAAGAAAAGGTGTGTTTTGTGAAAAATAACAAAAGTAGAATTTTCTCGGTTACTTACATTCAAATTCCCTTTTGCTGTAGCACAAAATAATAGGCTACTCCTGCTCTATCTTTACTATTATATACCATTTTTACGTAAACCTCATACTTTTTGAGTTATTTGTAAAAACATTTTTTCTGAAATAAAATCCAAGGGAGTAAGTACCCTTGCAAAATTTAATGAAAATTTCATCACCTTCAAATTTCATGAAATTTAGTACATAAAGATTTTCAGGCAAGCTGAACGCGAATATGAACTCAGTTTTCTAATTGCTAGAATATAAAATCCTATTTCACCCATGGTTGCCTAATACAACCAAAATAACAAAAACATTATTTCACTGCCTGATGCTGGGCTCGTACATCTAAAATACTTTGAAATAACACCATCTAAGCCTACACAACACAATGGGTGATGACCACACACACACACACACACACACACACACACACACACACACACACACACACACACACACACACACACACACACACACACTGAAGAAAGAGGTGATAATGGCAAAACAAAATATGTACATCAAATGAAGGAAAAACAGAGACAGGACCATACGAATGTAGCTCAGGCCCTGTACAACATGTTACAAATATATAAAAAAAACAACTAGGTAAAACACTTACCATAGGTTCTTGTTGACAGGTATCACTCCATCATTCATAGAGGCACCACACAACCCTGCTCCCAGTGCTCCCATTATCACTCCCCAGATCAGCCAGCGAACCATTCTCCCTCGATGGCTCTTGTGGGTCTGAATGATCACTCCAGCCTGCAGCCCGAGGAACACTTGGAAAATGGAGGTGAGGGAGCCTGTGGAATAATTAAAAGAATGTTACGTGTACTTATCTAACTTGTCAACACACCAGTCCTTCAAAACACATTACAACACCTCAAAAATCTTCTACAATCTAACGCCCCTTACCTAGCACTCCTTCAGGATCAAAGGCAGATGAACCATAGATGAACTTAGCAGTGGGGTTCTGGTAGATGTGACTTGAGGTAAGAAGCCACCGGTCCACCTCCCCTGCAGCCCCGCCAATGCAATGAGGGGATGAAACATTGTCTTGCATCAATGCCACACCTCCTGGACCCTGGTACCCACTGCAAGAGAAATTCAGACATGTTTATTAAGTTTATCTGTTACGAGACATCACATCATTTTATATTTAACACAAGAATTTGATGGTTATTCTTTACTATCTTTTATTGGACTATCTAACTCCTTACCAATGCTTCGTACTGAGGAAACTATTATAGATTATGATTTCATGTATATCTGTTATGCGCCTAGACTTGAAAGACTGATTTATGTGACTAGTAGCTTTCTTATATTCTTCTTATGTTGTTAAGACTCACGTAGGGCATCCAGACACAGGCATGAGGAAGGTGATGAGGGTGTGGACGGCAAGAATGATGAGATGCACGACCCATTGTGGAAGGAGCTGCAGTATGTCACTCAAAGCAATGCCAATGTCAGTCTGTGAACGTAAATACTTAATACAGGAGGTAATGGAGATATTTAAACATACTAATACTTCATAATATCATGGAATATATACAGTAAAATAGATGGACCACTTATTTTTTTACGATATAGTAAAAAATAGGGTGCGGTCATTTTTTTGTATATAATACTCTATGATTTTGACTTACTAGTTACTACTGCAAGAGCTTGAAATTTTTTTGCAATATAGTACACATGTATATATTATCTAGTCTGTTTAAACCATGTCTTAATATAATTATACTTGTTAACATTAATTCTTTGTAACTTAAGCTGATCGGAGGGTCATTCACGGTGAAAATAACTTAAAAATAGACTGCACATTTTCTAGTCTTCATAATATCCTTTTAACCAACTTTATGTAATCCTGACCTGGTACTGCTTAGGCTGGGAAGGTGTGAAGGCCAGAGCAACAGAGGAGGTGACTAGGTAGCAGATAGCAAAGCGTTGGAGCACACCTGGAACTCTATATTTGCTAAGCACGTTCCATCCACCAAGGGAGTTCAAGATGATCCCCAACGCGAACAGCTTGAGGGAACGCTGGAGGTAGAGAAGATTATCATGGTAAATAATCTAATAAAAAGGGGATACTATGGAGATAAGGTTAGCCTACTAATATTTTACCTTGTTATTTTTTTTTTCTTTAACAAGTTTCCGGAAGTTGATATATATATATATATATATATATATATATATATATATATATATATATATATATATATATATATATATATATATATATATATATTGCATGATATTCTGCAATCTCAATTCTATCTGACTCGGGAGAAGACGCTAATGTTATCTCCAAATTACCCTAAAAAGGATTGAGTTAATGTTTGTTTCAAGATATATAAGTAGTGATTTTAAAATGATGGTGATGGTGGTATGTATGTAAAGGGAATATTAACACACCTTGAAGATTCTGAAGAAGATCTTTGAGCGAGGAGTGTTGCGACGAAGAGCTGATGACAATCCCATTGGAATGCACACACCCATTATCCACATGAACCTGTACACACACACACACACACACACACACACACACACACACACACACACACACACGTTAGTCATCAGTACACTAAATTTTTGTACATATGGAGAAAACAATCTAAATCACAGTGCATAACATACGTATATATATATATATATATATATATATATATATATATATATATATATATATATATATATATATATATATATATATATATATATATATATTGAGAAACTAATTAAGTAAGTTTCAAGCTAACGTACGGTTACGTACAGTTAAATATGTTTCATAAAACATAATTTTTTCAAGAGGAGGAATATGACGAAGGAGAAAAAGATGAGCATAGAGATAGATGTAACAAAAAAGAAAAGAAACGGAAGTAGAAGCAACAGAAAAGGAGCAGAGAGAGATGGAAGAAAATGAAGAAGGAAAATGCGACAACAGTACTACAAGAAACAGTTACACTCACCATGGGAATACAAGGTCAGCCAGTTGTAAGCCATGCCAAGGGGCGTGTTCCAGGAACCAATACTTGCCTGCACCGTCGTTAACGAAGATCATGATGACAATGCTGATGCTGTTGATAATACCACGAAGAAATTGTTGATACTTGGTTTTATTAAAGTATAGCATTGTATAGCTCATAAATAATTAGGTCACTTTTAAATTGGCGTTTATTTTTTATAATGTTTATGTTATCGACAGACCTCTTAATGTGGATATGTTGCTAT
>JAXIVD010002686.1:0-55659 GCA_036785275.1 Cancer borealis
AGGATAAGGAAAGCTTGGCACGAACCTCCTCCTTGAGTCTCCACACCTGAGACTGACTAGCTGGCTGGCTGAGAGTCTAAGAGAGAACTGAATCACCTGCTCTTCTCTACCCCTGCGTGCTAGCGTCGATTGTCTCCCCCAATACTAGATCCATTCCCTGCATCCCTGTTCCCAAGGGTTAGGTTAGGGTACGAGTTAAGGTTAGGTTAGGTTTGCACAACATTTGGTGTCAGCGGTGGGATGCATGATAAGGCTTAGTGGTGTTTGTGTGTGTGTTTGTGTTTGTGTTCTCTCAGCCAGCAGACAAAGGCGTGACATGGATCTGGTGTGTGTGTGTGTGTGTGTGTGTGTGTGTGTGTGTGTGTGTGTATGTGTATGTGTATGTGTGTGTGTGTGTGTGTGTGTGTATGTGTGTGTGTGTGTGTGTGTGTGTGTGTGTTGTGTGTTGTGTGTGGGGGGGGAGGGGGCAGGTAACTAGAGCCTTGTGTTTAGTGCTGAAGGAGGAAGGAAAGGGAAGGAAATGCAGTAGGAGGAGGAGGAGAGGTGTTTGTTTGTCCCGTGATAAAAAGTGACTATGATACACACACACACACACACACAGACACACACACACACACACACACACACACACACACACACACACACACACACACACACACACACACACACACACACACACACACACATTAACATGGAGTGCTAAAAATAATGTGTATATTGTAATGTCAGAATAAAAAAAAAAGTTACATTTACAAAGGGCATTTAAGGGTCACAGTGTAAAGGGACCCTAGCATTCATCTCCTGTTTCCCCTCACATACCTTTTTTATTTCCCCTTTCCTCTTCCCTTTTTCCTTCCCTTATCATACCTCTTTCCTATCCTTTATTCCCATTTACTCCTCTTCCCCTATTCTCCTTTGATCTCATCCCTATGTTCTATTCCAATTACTCTCTTTTTATATGTTTCTATCCCCTCACACTTATCCTCTTCTATTTTCTCACTTCCCTGTCATCACTTCTTATCCTTATTCTCCTTCTGTTTTCCCTTATCAAGTCTCCTTTTCTCCTCCATTTCTGTCTCTCATTCTTTGGTTTTCATTCCTTCACATTAACCTATTTCTCCTCCTCCTCCTCCTCCTCCTCCTGCTCCTGCTCCTCGTCCTGTCCCACTTTGCACTTTTATACTCCTCATTTTTCCTCCTTATTTGAGGTCGTAAACTGGAGTTGGTCTCGCCTCACCTCTGCCTCTCAGTCACCTACCTTGATGCTCCTTCACTCTTACCTTTTTTAAACTCACCTTAAATTTACCTCAAGTTTATGACACCATTTAATGCGTCGTAAAGGTGTTAGTTTTGACTCGACTTTCATTTTCCTTTCTATTTATATGATTACCTTTTATATTGCTTATCTTAACTTACCTTACCTTATCTTGCCTTGCTTTGCCTTACCTTACCTTACCTTGCCTTACCTCACCTTACCTTACCTTACCTCACCTCACCTCATCTTACCTCACCTCACCTTACCTTACCTTGCCTTGCCTTGTCTCATATCGCCTCATCTCGCCTCATCTCATCTCACACTTCGCCTTCCTTCACCTCACACTAAATTCATTCTCCACATTACTTCTGCTCACAGTCTGCCATTATCCTATCTCTCTCTTCTCTCTCTCTCTCCTCTCTCTCTCTCTCTCTCTCTCTCTCTCTCTCTCTCTCTCTCTCTCTCTCTCTCTCTCTCTCTCTCTCTCTCTCTCTCTCTCTCACCAGGAAGCCATAGGTAATACATCCCTCCCCCCCTTTTCTCCCCTCCTTCCCTCACCCTTCTCCCCTTTCCCCTTTCCTCTTTCCCCTCACACTACTCACCCCTTTCTTGCTCCTCTCTCACCCCTTTCCTCCTCTTTATTTCCCTTTCTTGTTCCTCTTACTCCCTTACTCCTCCTCTTCTTGCCTCCTCCTCCTCCTCCTCCTCGTTATATCTTCCCTCATCCCCCCCTATTTTCCCCTCCCTACGTCCTCATCTCCTTCCCCTCACTCCCCTCACTCCCCTCCCCTGCCGCCTAAGGGGATGCCGCGCCCCTTGATCTGTTTCCCCTCACAAGGAGTCTTACAAAGGTGTCTCTCTATCCTCATCTTCCCTCATTTCCTGTTTCCCTCTTTCTTGTTTTTTCCCCAATATTTTTCATCAATTTTTTCCTACTTGCTTATTTCTCCTGATTTTTTTTTTTTTTTCATTTTTCTATCTATCTTTCTTGCTTTCTTCTTCTCTCTTCATCTTTCTCTCCCTCCTCTCCTCCCTCCCTCCTTCCTTCTCTCCCTTCTTTTCTTATTTCTCCTTCTCTTCGATTTTTTTTTCATATATATTGATATTTCTCTTTCTCGCTTCTTCTCTCTTCATCTCCCCCCCTCCCTCCCTCTTTCCCTCCCTCTCTCTTTCCCTCCCCTTCTTCCTTCTCTCTTTCTCTCCCCTCTTTTTTGTCGTCGTAACCCTGGAGGCAGGTGGGAAGAAAGAGGGAGAGGGAGATTATTGACAATTTGTTGTTGTTGTTGTTGTTGTTGTTCGTGGTGGTGGTGGTGGGTTTTTTCTCCCTCTTTCTTTTTTGATATTTCTCGTCTTGAAAAAAATGTATATATATGTAAAAAAGAAAAAGAAAGTTACATTATACCAATCAATAGAAAAGTTTGTGAATTAACACACATTTATACACTAACACACTACACACATTTACACACACACACACACACACACACACACACACACACACACACACACACACACACACACACACACACACACACACACACACACACACACCTGTCACCACCACCACCACTACCATTATTATTATTATTATTATTATTATTATTATTATTATTATTATTATTATTATTAGTTTACCTGTCTTCCTAATGGACTGAATATAAGCTTATTTAACTCGAACCTAAGCTCTGCTGATTGAGTATTTATTGTCGACTCATTCATAATGCATTACACAAATTGTCGAGGTTTTAATATTTCAACTAAAACACATAAAGAAAAAAAACATTGGTGTGGTAATAGATATAGTTTAAGTAGTATTGAGTCTTGTATAAATGATTTAATGGACGGGAGATTAAAATTAGATGTAGTTATAAATGATTGGATGCCACTAAGGTTAATGAATATGTACATACGTGGAAAGAAAATTAAATACATTTATAGAGGATTAGATGACAACAAGATTAAACATAAATGAATATAGAGATATATAGAAAAAACAAATAAATAAACAGACTGATCGATAGACAAACAATTTAAAGGAGAAGTATTCAGAAAAGTGGAAATGACTACTTAGAGAAAAAATTTAAAACGTATAAATATAAAGTTAACTGATGACTTTGTGTATGAAAATCATGATTGTGTAGAAGAACAGAAGAGCAATGTGTGGTTTGGTCTGCCGCATAGGAACACTGCAAAGGGATCTGCACCTACTAAAGAAGATAGATCAATATAGAGATAGATAAAATGATAGAGGGAGACAGGAGAGGAAAATCGTATTAGTGGTGATGTTAAATTGCAAGGTGTATGAAGGTGTGTGTGTGTCTGTGTGTGTGTGTGTGTGTGTGTGTGTGTGTGTGTGTGTGTGTGTGTGTGTATGTGTGTGTGTGTGTGTGTGTGTGTGATTATCGTGTTAAATTTATCTATATCATCCTTCAAATTATTCTTTACAATCCTGTGTTTCCTTAAAGTAATTTATATGTAGATTAAATGATATATATATATTTTTTCCTTTTCTTCCCACAAACAGCCTCGTAATAACTAATAGATTTATATATATGTTTTATTTATATTTATTATCTTATTTTCTTTTTGTAATGTAATCCAACAGGAAACTTGAACCTTTAATAAGAACACCAGAAAAAAAATGTATATATATAGTTTATCCTGAAAATATTGTACTTCCAGTTTTTAGTTTTTTTTTTTTTTCTCTCTCTCTCTCTCTCTCTCTCTCTCTCTCTCTCTCTCTCTCTCTCTCTCTCTCTCTCTCTCTCTCTCTCTCTCTCTCTCTCTCTCTCTCTCTCTCTCTCTCTCTCTCTCTCTCTCTCTCTCTCTCTCTCTCTCTCTCTCTCTCAATCCCTCCTATTTCTTTCTTCTTTTTTTTCCCTACTTTTTTCACTCCATCTTATTTTTTTCTCCTTTCCTTCCTTTAATCCCTCCTTCCCCCTTCCTTCCTGTGTGTGTGTGTGTGTGTGTGTGTGTGTGTGTGTGTGTGTGTGTGTGTGTGTGTGTGTGTCTACGTGTCTACGGTTGGTATATGCCACGTTTCACCACAAATCATCATACATACATACATGCATACATACATACATACATACATACATACATACATACATACATACATAATCATACAGTTTCCACATTATTCTTTCTCCTCTTTCTTTCCTTCTTTATTCCTTTTCTCTCTTTCTCATTTCCTTTCCTTTATAGTTTCCTTTCTTATCTTTCTTTTTTTCTCTCTTATTATCATTTCCTGTTTTGTTTATTATTTTGGTCTTCCTTTTTCCCGTTTTATTGTGTGTGTGTGTGTGTGTGTGTGTGTGTGTGTGTGTGTGTGTGTGTGTGTGTGTGTGTGTGTGTGTTAGCTACAGTCTGTTATCACCCTTCCTGTTTTTTCCTGTTTTTTCCTGTTTTTTTCCTTTTTTCCTGTTTTTTTTCCTTTTTTTTCTGTTTTTTTCCTGAATCACCAAAAGACCATTTTATCACACTGACATTGAGCGATTTGTTACTTGAATAATTAATGGTGATCCAAGGTGTGTGTGTGTGTGTGTGTGTGTGTGTGTGTGTGTGTATGTGTGTGTGTGTGTGTGTGTGTGTGTGTGTGTGGTGATATGCTTGACGTGGATGTATTCTAAGGTAAAGTCTACACACACACACACACACACACACACACACACACACACACACACACACACACACACACACACACACACACACACACACACACACAAAGGGCGGATAATCCTTTCCATTCCACTCACGTCTAAATGTTTCCATCGATTTTCCTTATTGTGTATTTTCATTACTTTCTCTCTCTCTCTCTCTCTCTCTCTCTCTCTCTCTCTCTCTCTCTCTCTCTCTCTCTCTCTCTCTCTCTCTCTCTCTCTCTCTCTCTCTCTCTCTCTCTCTCTCTCTCTCTCTCTCTCTCTCTCTCTCTCTCTTTTCCTTTGTTTTCTATTGCTTTTTTTCTTTCCCTTCTGTTTTTCTTTAATTTATCTTCCTCACCTCTTCTCTTTCCTTCCTTCTTCCTTTTTTTCCTTCCTTCTTGCTTCAATCCTTTCTTCCTTTTTCCTTCCTTCTTCCCTCCCTTCCCTCCTCTTCCCTCCTTTCCTTTCTTCATTTCCCTTTGTTTTCTCTCTCTTCCTTCTTTTATTCCCTTTGCTTTCCCTTCCTCCGTTCTTCTCTCCCTCCCTCCTTTCCTTCCTTCTCTCCTCTTTCCTTCTTTCTCTCCTCTTTCCTTCTTTCTTTTCGTCCCCATTTCAGTTCCTTTGCTCTCTCTCTCTCCCTCTTCCCTGCCTCCCTTCTTTCCTCTCTCCTTATTTACCTCTTCTCTCCGTCCTCCCACCTCGTCGACAGAATAATATCCGTGTTGCCAGGACACCCACCCACTGTTGCCTCCTCTTTGCCTACCACTCCCTCTCATTCCCTCTCCATTCCTCCCACTCCCTCTCAATGCCATTCAACCTCCTCTCCCTCCCTCCCTCCCTCCCTCCCTCCCTCCCTCTCACTCCTCCCCTCTGCTGTAATGGTGTTAGGGATTCAAGGGGTAGGTAAGGGAAGAGAGAAAAGTTGGAAAGGAAAGGGGGAGGTAAGGGAAGAGAGGGTAAGAGAGGGAAGTGAAGAAGAGAAGAGTGAGAGTCTGGTCTGTGTGGTGGTGGCGGTGGCTTGGAAGGGAGGAGAGAGAGAGAGAGAGAGGGAGAGAGAGAGAGAGAGAGAGAGAGAGAGAGAGAGAGAGAGAGAGAGAGAGAGAGAGAGAGGAGAGAGAGAGAGAGAGAGAGAGAAAGTCTTTATGAGGCGAGGGAATGTGGAAGGCTGTGAGGGGTGGGGGAGGGACGGGGGGAGGAGAAAGAAGGAAGGAAAACAGGTGAAATGGTAAAAGAAAAAATAAGGTAAAAGAAAGAACGAAGGAAGGAAAGAAAAAAAGATGAAAAACCTGCATGTAATGGGAGGGAGGGGGTTAGGAGGAGGGTTATGGGGGTTTCTTAAAGTGAGGAATGTGGGGTTGGCTCCTGGACACGCCCACACACCCACCCCGCACTCCTGGTCTTCCACATAATAGAACTTTTATCAACCAACTATTTGACTTGTGAAGGAATCTGGACGTGTGCATTCAAGGCTTAGAATTGGGGAGTTGGGGGTTAAGGGAAGTGTTGGGGGTGAAGAAAAGTGGGGAGGAGGAGGTGCATGGGTAGTTAACGGAAATGTTGGGGGTGTAGGAGGGGTATTGAGGGCTGAAGGAAAGTATTGAGGGGTGCAGGGAGAGGTGAAGGAAAGTGTGTTGTGTGTGAGAACATGAGGGAAGGTGAAGTTATAGATTAAGATTGTATTATTTTTACCATTATTTTGATGTTTGTCTTACACGTTATTGATGCCAAGAAAACCATGTCATTTTCTTACTTCCTCTATTTCCTGTACCCTTGTTCTGCGTGCCTCTTGGTGGTAACGATAATGGTGATAGTGTTAGTAACGGTAACGATGTGTTGTGCTGTGTTGCAGGCGTCCTTGGTGGTAAGGGTGATGGTAACGATGTGTTGTGTTGTGTTGCAGGCGTCCTTGGTGGTGGTAACGGTGATGGTGGTGGTGATGAAATTGGTGGTAACGGTGACGGTGGTGGTGATGGAATTGGTGGTAATGGTGATAGTAACGATGTGTTGTATTTCAGGTGTGTACGAGGCTGGACCAGCGGCTCCACGCGGCGGCCGTCAAGGGGGACCTGGACGAGGCGGTGCGGGTATTGGACACCGGCCGAGTCCACGTCGACTGTGCTGACCGTGTGAGTGTTCCGGAGCATACCCTCCCCTCCTCACCTCACCTGGCTTGACCTGGCGTGGCGAGAGGACATAACATAAGAAGAATGCACTGGAGATGGCGTATTATGTTGTGTTATTTTACGTGATTTGGCCTGAGAACATAAGAACATAAGAACATAACATAAAGAGAATGCACAGGGGATGGCTTGGTGTTGTGTTACGTGGGTTGAGAACATAAGAATTTAAAAACATTAGAGAATAAGAACATCAAACTATAAGAACATTAGAGCATAAGAACATAAGATCATTAGAACATTAGTACTTAGGGTAATGCATAAGGCCTCCCAGTGTACACGAGGCAGCTTCAGTGTACCTAATCCCATCCATTAATTTATCCTCATCCATTAATGTCAAACGTTCTCTTGTTGGAAGTTTGTGTTTTATTCACACTCACCACACAGCTGCGACACTTGCCCTACTTGGCTTGATTCATGGTATTGGTGAATAAGTTTGTGCCTATCCATTCCTTAACCTTTAATCTATCTTATTGGAACCTATTAATACTATTGAAAACCTTATACATGCTCTACTTTGTATTTGTATTTGGTTTAACCTGCATACTTGACTGGAGTTCCGCAAGTCATTATTATTATTATTATTATTATTATTATTATTATTATTATTATTATTATTATTATTATTATTATTATTATTCATTGGCAGTCGTTGGTGTTTTCCTGTAAGATGAAAAGCGTCCTCGACTCACTCTCCCAACTCGTCTTTTCCTGGTGTTAATTTATGCAACTTTAACCTGTGACCTTACTTACTTTTTTATATTATTTTTGTCATGGTTTAATTTTTCATTCTTGTATACCTCACTCACTCACCTGACTGTGTGTGTATGTGTGTGTGTGTGTGTGTGTGTGTGTGTGTGTGTGTGTGTGTGTGTGTGTGTGTGTGTGTGTGTGTGTGTGTGTGTGTGTAAACTAGTAAGTGTTGTACCTACAGGATGGGACAACACCGCTTATCCTTGCCGCCGCTAACAGTCACGTGGACTTGGTGCGGGAGCTGCTGGATCAAGGAGCTGAATCCAACGCCACCAGACACGTCAGTCCCCCTCCCCCCCAATCCTACAACCCCACGTCGCCGCCATGATGAAATATGGGAACATGCAATCATTAGTCTCTGACACATCGAAATTGTTGTGCCTCCACTCTTTTTTTTAACACAGTTTGTTATTAATGGATTGATCAATGTGAATATATATTGTACTTTATGAGTGTGTGTGTGTGTGTGTGTGTGTGTGTGTGTGTGTGTGTGTGTGTGTGTGTGTGTGTGTGTGTGTGTGTGTGTGTGTGTGTGTGTGGCGTGACTGGTGTGTGTGTCTCGCAGACTGGCACCGGGGCGCTGTTCTTCGCGGGTCAAGGCGGCTTCCTGGACATCGTGACGGTGCTGCTGGATCGAGGCTGTTCCATCAACCAGGCCTCTAAGGTACCCCCGCCTCCCTGTCCTTCCTCACCCTTGCTATCATACCAACTAATGAGACGAATTGTGAGCACAGTGTTGCCTCTTTGTAAATTCGCGAGGTGACCTTTCACGGCACAGCTCGCGGCGTTCTGAGTGAAGGTGAGATACGTGGTTGTGTGTTCTGCACGTGCCACCTTGCAGCCGTGAGGTCAGTAGTGTGTGTCGCGGCAGGACGGGGGCACGGCGCTCATCGTGGCGGCCCAGTGCGGCCACATGGACGTGGTGCAGGAGCTGCTGCGTCGCGGGGCTGACCCTCACGCCGCCATGAAGGACCGAGCCACGGCGATATTCGTGGCCTCCCAGAACGGACACACCACCGTCGTGCGGACCCTGCTGGCGGCGGGAGCCAAGGTGCGAACTGCACTCACTCACTCACTCACACTCTTCTATGTAACCATCACTAGTGTAGTATGACAACCACCAGCCCCGCCCACCAGTATGCATCCCTTACACTAACTCATTACAACCTTCCTTACACCACAAAACGTAACAATGAATGTTGCGTGGTGTAGTTATGCACCATTCATATCATACTCAAAGTGCTAGTCTGATTTTGATGAAAGAAAAACACAGTATTGTCACCAGTAGTATGCACGTGTTTGTACTTATGGTGAAGTGACCTTGATGATGATCCCCCTCCCTCCCACCCATCCTAATGAGTGTGTTCCGCTTGGCAGGCCAACGTGCGACGGATGGACGGCGCCAGTCCCCTCTGGATCGCCTCCCAGATGGGTCACCAGGGCGTGGTGCGTCTTCTGCTGGGTCACGGCGTCAACCCTGACGTCACTAGACACGTGAGTCACCCAGGCAATCCGCCTTAAAGATGATGTCACTCAGCGGGCCGCAGTGCCTGGGTGCCTGGGGCGGCTGGGCCACCTCTGCACCGCGTTATACAACCCTCATCCCAGTGGTGCCAAGTTGTTATATAGTTGTCACCCACTTGTAAGTTGATGTGTGGTGTGATAAAGTTGTGTGTGTTATGTTGCAGGACGGCGCCACTCCACTGTTCAAGGCGGCACACAAGGGCCACGTGGAGGTGGTGCACGAGCTGCTGCCCTTCAAGCCCTGCCTCGGCCTCCTCAAGGTAACACTTCGTAGGGCGTCCCTCCTGTGCCAGCCCTCAGGAGTGGGGGAACGCTGAGCAGCAGGGAAGAAGGACTGCACCAGTACTGTCAAGGCAGGACAGGGGACTGGGGCATGCCGAGGGTGGTGGGTGGAGGGGTGGCATGACTAATGCTGTATAAAGGGATGAGGAATTGGTGTGAAGTGGTGAAGAGGTGAGGTTGAGGTGGCAAGGTAATCAGTTCTCTTTAAGTAACTTTTTAGTACCATAAGGCTGCTGGTTGGTACAAGAATCTCTGCCTCAAGTACACGAGGACACTTCGTCTTCACGCCACAATGACTAATAGTTTTCTGTGTAAATAAACCTTGAAGAAAAGAATAAAAATGTAGGTCTCGTCAGGACATGCATTGGACGCACTATTTTATTTCAAAGGGAAGTAAGAATGTTTTATTAATGATAATGGCGGGATATAATGACTCCAAGTGTTAGCCAGAAGTGCTTTTCAGTCCCCATCAACTCTTTAATCCTTAGTGTGGAGTGTTGACTAGTGTTCACCGGTACAGTCACGGGGAATCTGTACCAGGCTCTTCCTAACCGAAGTACCAAGTCAGGCGACATATGTCACCTCCTTTTTCATGGGATCTGTCATTGGCCGACCTCCAATGACCCGTCCTTCACCCTAATTCTCAAATTCTCCTCTTCCCAAAGCCATTTTTTCCACCAGGTGCCTTATCCCACCCTCTCCCCCCATCTCTCTCTCTCTCTCTCTCTCTCTCTCTCTCTCTCTCTCTCTCTCTCTCTCTCTCTCTCTCTCTCTCTCTCTCTCTCTCTCTCTCTCTCTCTCTCTCTCTTTTCTTTACTTGCACGTATATTCTTGTAATGGCTCTTACAGCTTAAAACAGTTCATAACTAAGCCTTACAACAAGTTTAATAATCTTACAGACTTTCATGGATTTGTAAAATTCCTCTCAACGTAAACGTATAGTATATTTCCGACATTGGTACAGAATCCCTGCTACTGTACATGATGACCCTAGAGAGAGGTGGAGGTGAGGCTCCTGCCAGACCCAGCCATCAGTGCAAAGTTGTCACCTGTCTTACACTTTCAGAATGGTGAATCTGCCCTCCACGCCGCAGCCTTATATGGTCACCTTCGCGTTCTGAAGGCCTTGGTGCAGGCTGGTGCTGACCCTGGCCTCAAGAATGACCAAGGACTCACTCCCATACAAATCGCTGCCCAGGCTCGCCATTACGAAGCCGTCCAGCTGCTGAAAGATGCCCTGGCCAGGAAGAAGGAGATGGGTCCTCCCACGCCCAAGACGTCGCCGGGTCCACGCTCGCCCCGGCTGGTGCACAGTGTATCAGGCGTGCCGGTGCCCTCAGGGATGCAGAGTCAGAGCAGCAGCCGAGGCTCCTCCAGGAACAGCTCCTTGGGAACCATCGTGGAGACCAGCCCCGTCCTGCCCCGTTCAGCCAGCTCACCCTCGCCCAGTAACTCTCGGCCGGCACAGTACGTATCGTGCGAACTGAGCAACATGGTGGACGGTGGCGCCAGGCCCAGGGCCAACCTAGCCACTGGTTCATGCACCTCCGTGGGGGGACGTACCCCGTGCTCCTCCAACCCCTCCCCCTCCCCTAGCATCTCCAGCGAGCCCCCACAGTCCATGATCGCCGCCCTTCAGAAGGCTCCTCGCCACGCCTCTCACACGGACGTGAGCAGCGTTAAAAATATTTTCCGCCGAACTCTCGCTTCCTTCCGCCGCCCCACTATAGTTAAAAGGAACGACAAGCCGCCTGAGCCATGACAGCCTTCTCAGCTAAGTTTTGCTTTGTTCGTGTCTGTTTCTTGATTTGTTTTCAAACTGTGCAGGTTTCAGTACAAATGCCTAATAATTCACTGGTGATATTAGGTTAGAGATGATAATGTGACGCTTCACTTCCCGGGAAAGTCACAGTCTATCAGTTTTATGTTAGAATGATCCTGGCGCTGCGCTGAGGGAGGTGGAGCCCGGCCGCCACCCTTCCCTTGCAGGTCGGGTGGACTGGCCGGGAGATGGACAGGTCATGTGGGCGTTTTGGTACAACCTATGCAAGGTAATTCATATCAATTATGATCTTAATTTACTCATTTGATTGTAATTATGATTTGACTAATTTAGTGTAATACTGTTGTAGTGGGGTTGGTAGTTGTGTGTGAGCCTGAGCAGCGGCCTGACGTCAACACACCACCACCCTCGGCTCTTGGCCCGGCTCTTGGGCCCACGGCCATTAGCGCCTCTTGATTATTTTATAGTGCAACCTCTTCTTTTTATAACTCAAAAAACATATGCAACGTCTACAGTAGTTTTATTCTATTTTCTTTTTTTTGTTCTATAAGCGCGGTTCTCAGCGGCGTGTGTGAGGCCGCAGCGGTGCTCAGGCTGAGGAGGCTCAAGGTGGTGGTGGTGGTGGTGGTGGTGGCAGGATCACTTCGTTTCCTTTGTTAACACCTGAGGATAGGCATGTGAGGCTGAATCCTGAGCTTGCATCGTTATGTAGCTGTAATTTGGTGGAGGATCCTTGGTGGATACTGGCCCTGCGGTGCCGTGCTGCAGATCCACTGCCTGCCATCAGCTGTCCAGGGCTGCTGCCTGTACTGGGGCTGAACCATGTGCCTGGTGGTCAATACTCTTAAGAGGTCATGACGCAGGTTTTCTAACTTAGTGTACCGTCACACAACGCGCAGCTTTGGTGCCACATTTACACTTACCGGGAAGAAACTGACGATCAGATGCTCACTCCAGACCAACCTGGATTATTAGTTTAAATCATTTTTGATTTTTCACACCACTGCTAAAAAGTAATTACCCAAACACGAAACTACACTTTTTTGCAACTTTTGTACAACATTATCACAATGTTTTATGAGAAAACTTTGCAGTAATGTTGTAGTTAACGTTGTTATGTGAGTGGCTTTGGCAAACCTTGTCTGATCAGAAGGTGGAAGTGGCTGTACTGGGCTGCCGCTCGCTCGCTGGAATGGAGGGAAGAGGAAGAGGAAGAGGAGGAGGAGGAGGAGGAGGAGGAGGAGGAGGAGGAGGAGGAGGAGGAGAAGGAGAAGGAAGAGGAGTAGGAGTTGGAGCCGCATGTCACACAGGAGTTCGTAAGCTTCAGCAGAACTATTAACTCATCCTAACATGTCAGTCTATGTAACAAAGAAAAAACTGTAAAAGACAAAATATTGCTTAACA
This sequence comes from Cancer borealis, assembly GCA_036785275.1. Classification (NCBI taxonomy): domain Eukaryota; kingdom Metazoa; phylum Arthropoda; class Malacostraca; order Decapoda; family Cancridae; genus Cancer; species Cancer borealis. The sequence continues at coordinate 12,820 of JAXIVD010002686.1, forward strand.
ATAGCACAATATATACACCCGTTGCTTGCCTTGGATATACACATACGTACACATAAACGTACACCTTGTTGAGCTGTGTGTTAGCCTGTGTGATCCAGACACCGTATAGTCCACTCCACCGGCGGCAAGCAACTGTTCCCTGCATTGTAAAGCCGTGTGTGTTTGGAACCTTCACTGTGATGCGTCATTGTATCATCTCGAACAAAGGCGTTGGAAGCTGAGTTTGTAGTCACCGTCCAGTTTGTGCTGCGACTCCCTTATTTCACGCCAAGGAGTCGCGCACACAGTCTGCCGAGGCCATGTGCCGTGTTCCCCCGCAGGAAAACTTGGGTTGTGAAGACTGTAGTTGGAGGTGACGCCATGGTGAGCTTGGTGGCGTCTTCAGTCACATCACTTCTCTTTTCCTACTGAATCCTGTAGCACCCAAAAAATATAATGAATGACCTAATACTATTTTATGCATATCATCTTCAGTAATTATTAGTAGGAATGTGCCAAGCTTTGAATAGTACAGTATGAGATGTTCTTTAGTATGGTGGTCCGTGCTGAGCGGCGGTGGGCAGTGGACAGCAGAGAAGCCTTACCCCCTTTCACATGAGGATATTAGTGTCTACCACCAGTGTCCTGCATTGGTTGCCTGGTTCAAATTGGTGCCGGGCAACTCTAGTGGGTACATGTGTGCAACCTATGCATCCAAGGACTCCTGGCATTCCAGATATTTTGAAGAAGTCTGCTGCTTTTTGACGTGCTTCATTTGGGGTTGGAAATTTGATGTAAGTTGGTGCCAAAGAGGCGATCATCCTTGATACACGCTGCACAAACCTGCACACAGAGGCTGCTGACATTTCACCACAATCAGCAACACAAAGTTGGAAATTACCGGTGGCAAGGAAGCGAAGTGTTGCTAGGAGCTGTACTTTCAACGGTACGATGCATCCAGAAAAAAATGGATAAATGCACGTATCATGATTTGTTACAAGCTTATATGAACTTGCATGTTTATTATACAACTTCCAAAATGGATGGTATGCTCTAAAGCATACCATTCAGTAACTCATTAATTAATGGCTTAACTTGTCACCGTGACTACTGCATACATCCATGCACCCTTTACTCTTACATAAGGAACCAATAACGACCCTCTTCCATTCTTGAGGCACAGTCCCCTGCCTTCATGCTAATCTCCATATATACTCTATCCACATAGACAGCCATACAAAATTTAAGTACCTCTGCCACTTATAATCTTCGGAGCAATTGGATGTAACTGCTCAAGTAGATCAAACACAGCATCCTTGCTAAGCCTGTAACACTGAACAAATTCTTCCTCAGCAAGCACTAACAGAAGATCACTACGATCACGAGCAATCACACATGGCACTTGGATCTCATCAATTTCTTGATGCTGACGCGATTTCTTGGAGAACATCATGCATGGCGAACATACTAATCTGTTGATTGAATTATAACTGTTGTTAACTGCTCATAATTGCAGTAAAACATGAGTAAATGTATGATCCATTAGTAACAGAAATTGAATTTTGTACAAGTTGCATGAGTTGCTAATATGCATCACCTACTTTTGCATTCATATTCCGCAACACCTTACTTCCTTTCTTTAAACCAGTGCAGCTTGCCTTACCTAACCCAATCCAACACAATTCTCCTCTACTTTATAGGTATGTAAAGGTCTTTGATAAGAAATGGAACTAAAAGGACCAATAATAATACTGGGAAAAGCTATGAAAATTTTATTCTCATTTTACTACCTTGTAGGTTGTTCACAGCCTACATTAGTTATATGCACTGGGATATGCACAATCCAGTATACCGACATGCCGGTATTTTTTGGACGGTATTGCAGGCATTAGAAGCCCTTCGGTATAGCAGTATTTTAGTCAATTTTTGCAGACTCGTCAGCCTGTCAGCCCATCATAACACACTCACAACACAACACACTCACCTTCATCTCTATCCTTGTAGGTCACCATGTCCTAACACTTATTTTACTGTACCTAACATGCTATAATTAACACTCTTGGATGTAAACAAATAATTACCGTGTTTTTTCTCATTTTTTCATTGTTTTTTCCGTTTTTCTTTTTGCTATGGCTTATTTAGGCTTTACTTTCGGTTTGATTTTTTTTTTTTAATTTTATGGATTATAATAATTTAATTTAATTATTATTGCGTTATTCTATATATCGATTTTATGATTGACCTTAGAAATAAAAAATTTTCATACAATAATTACGAATCAAATATAACAAACGTTTATGTAGGCAACGGTTAGGTGTCTCAAACAAATTTTTAAAGTATATATAATTACTTTCCTGTGTATAATAAAAATCTCAATTTTGGTTTTATATATACGTGATCAACAGTGCCAGCACGGCCGCCATCTTTCTGTACTGGTTAGAGCTTGTTTATATTTTTATATTATGTTATTTACGCTTAATAGGTACTGTTTTCTTTATATCCAACCACTATTAATGGTGAGGAATAATGTCTTACTGCTCCTCCATGCCTCAAATAGATATAGAGAGGAACAGAGAAGGTGTAACACGAAGATCAAAGTCCGTCCGGTGTCGACTGCTAGCGAAGAAGATTATTATTATGGTTATTATTATTATAGCTACCTAATTAGAGGGGACTATTTTACCACCTTTAATAGTACTTACTAAGCTATGAACGAGGAAACTAGAGTAAGCATCCTTGTCTATGTATGAGGTGCTATTAATTTTTTTTTTCTAAGTGCTTTCCATCCGCCTCACGACATACTGGTAACTGCCCCGCCGTTGTCATATCAGTATTTCATGACCAGTGGGGGTGACGAGCGTGTGTGTGGCAGCACCCATGACGGAGTGAGTTAATGTTAATAAAGTCAGGGCCAGTACACGTGACGAAGATTACGGTAGTGTTGTACTTTCCCTTTCAGAACAGTACCAAGGCGTCACCAAGCTGAATTCCGGGGATTTATCTAAATGAGTGGGAAAAAATTATTATTGGTGATCTTACTTTATTTGTAATCAATAAAGTAAGTAGTAATTATGTAGTTATATGTAGATCGTCACCGCTATTAGGGTTATCTGAATCGCTGAAACACTGCTAGGAGGTTCTGTAGTGAAGGTCGCTTCCTCCTTTCTTTTATCACCGTGTTCAATGGATGATTAAGGCGCAGGATCTATCAACACTACATACTGCCTCTTTGGTTACGTCGTCCAGTCTGTAGTGCCCGATAGGAAATAAAATACGGTACCTGTCCGCCTAAGTAAATCTTGCCTTCCGCCTCACCTTCTTTTCCCACCTGAAGTATGGTGACCTACAGGAAATGGAAACAGGAAGATGGAAACAAGAAGCCGGCTGACACAGGAAAGTGACCAACAGGAAATAGGAAGCTGTACTTCCGCCTTACCTTCCTTTTCCCACTAGAAGTATTTCGTGACCAACAGGAAAGGGAAAGCGGAAAGATGAAGAAGCCGGCTCACACTGGACGGTGACCAACAGGAAACTGATAAGAAAGCAGGGAACTAGCTGGCTTTTGTCACAGGATATCAAAACCATTAAGAAACATATTACAGGCTCACAGGGGCGTTCTTAGAATATTTCCCCTTTGAATATTGGAGAATTGGAAACTGCTAGTTTAAGTGAATATATCCAGATGTAGCAGCCTCCAGAGTCATTCAATTCAACTTGGTCTTCCATTTCGGAAGCAACCAAAGCTCAGCTCAGCTCAGATGGAGGCCCGGGGAAAATTGGCGAGTAGAAATTTTCTTTAATAATGCAGTCTTAAATAGCAACTGATAGGATGTTAAGTTAAGGATATTATTTTATGTAGGAAGTGTATTATATATTGTATGTATTATGTATTAGCTCCACGGAAACAGAAAGAAAGACAACACGCCTTCCTTCGTGTCGTTTTGAGGCACTTCCGGAATCCTCAGCACCGTATAATAGGTTCCAGAAAATACTCAGCGTGACACTGGCACCAAACGGCGTCATGAAGATGTCACTGTAATGGGAGTCGCACGCCGATCAAGGTTACACTTTCACTGTGAGGCAAGTGGTACATAAGTGAGGCGCGGGGATTGGCAGCGCATTGGTCGTCCGTTCCTTGCTGATACTAGAGGTGAGTCTAGAGGCACGGCGGACGGGATAGCAAGTGTCACGTGTGTGTAGAGGCGCTGCATCATCTTTCTTGATTTAGTGTGACCGTGTAGTACAGTACTCGGCTCGTGACCCAAAGTTGCAAGTTCGATCCTGGCAACTTCTTGGTGAGAGGAATATCGCTCTTCCATTCATCCTAGTAAGACTATAGTGTATCGTTACCTAGTTCAGGAGGAGCGGTAACTACCATTGTGAATAATGCTGATGCTGACGCTACGGTCTCACACCTCAGTTCACTTTAATTTACTATCATTATTTGTATTTACTCCTAACTTCAATGTAACTTTTGGACACTCCGCTTCCACTTTTTTTGTGTAGACATTTTTCCAGTGTTTTCTCTAGAATGGTAAGTTGCAAAACATCGTATTATAATAATTATGGGTTAATCAAGAAAATGAGTAGCATGATATTTTCTTAAGTTTTAAAAGAGAGGTGATTTTTTCCCCCCATATTAGACCATTTATTTTCTACGACCTTTCGATTACGTAATTCAACACTCCTGAAAAAATCCCAACGAACACAATACTGAGAGTTAATTGTAGTGGACGGAAAGTTTATATTTTTCCCCTCAGCGTTCTAACATAGATGAGGAAACAGTTGTGTGTAGCTGAGGCAACTTTCCCACAAACGAGCGACATAGAGGCAATTGCGGGCGAGTTGGCTCACCACTGACGAAAGCTCTCTCTCTCTCTCTCTCTCTCTCTCTCTCTCTCTCTCTCTCTCTCTTCTCTCTCTCTCTCTCTCTCTCTCTCTCTCTCTCTCTCTCTCAGAATGTTGTTTTTAATGTTCTTTGTTAGGTTCAGAGTGTGTCAACAAGGCAGTCTCATTTACTACTAGCCACAACGCAATAAATATAACACTCGTTCACCTCCCGGGCCGTTCCAGTGTGTGATAAGGCGTCACAGGTCTTGCTAAAGTTACTAGCTGTTACGTGAATTAAAGAGTTTACACGTGGATTACCACCCCTCCCCCCCCCCCTTCGATCATGGCTTTGGGGGAGGGGAAACTTAATTGGGAAGTTGATTTAGACAGAACGGCTGGCCCTAAATAGATTGTTTTCGTTGATATTAGATTCAACAATACTTATTTTGTATAACTTTTAAAAATATTATTGAGTATAGTAATATCATTCAAATCATATATATTGCCCCGTTCTTGAAGCCTTAAGTAATTCCGTCCCAGTAGCTACATTGTCTACTATTTCCTGATGACTTGCGATGAAGTAACATTGCGTATTGCCAAGCGAACCAGATATCCTACAACGCCACTCTTCTGAAGAGGAACTACTGGGCATGAAAAGTGAACGTATAGTCGGTGACCCTATTCTGGTGAGCACTGCAGCTGAACATCCCTTACTAGTGCATGAAGTCAAAGGGATGTGCAAGCAATAAACCAAGCATAAACGCAACAATTCCAATTACTTAAGAACTTATTGCACATTATTACTTTGCTGTGTGTAACCAGATTATTATGTTCAAATGAGTTACTGTGACACGCGAGACATATCATACTTATCCTCATCAACTACATTCATCTATCAAACACACGTACGTCACTTTTCCGTGTTGTCTCTCAAGGCCACGCTATTGTCACCTCCATTAGTAGCATCCCATCCTTCCTCCCCTCACGTACACCACACCACCAGTCAGTCATTAGATGCGGCAAACGACCTATAAAAGACTTGTCAATGCGAATAAGAGGATGTGAGGTGATTACTTGGCATGCATACCTCACTGACATAAGAACAAAGATACTCCACCAACATTGTAGCTTTGAGAGGGAGAATGACACACACACACACACACACACACACACACACACACACACACACACACCCTAGACAAATATAGATACGGAGCCAGGACTATACGAATGTAGCTCAGACCATGTATACTACAACTAGGTAAATACAACTAGGTGATACAACAGTTACGATAGGGCAGCTTGTGTGTTTCAACCCTGTTAATACTTCCCCAGATGCGTGTGTGTGTATGGAGGGCAGCGTTGGTGGTTGTGGGGATGGTGGTAGCAGTGGTGTTGGCAGAACCTCAAGGTGTTGGAATACGGGTCAACAATAAGGATCTGTTCGTGGCTGGCCTCGGGGTGCTGCTGGCTGGTGTCGCCTTCCATGCTGGTCGACAAAGTGCATATAATGAACGGGATACTAGCAGCCGGCCGTGAGCACTACACACACACTCTTTCAACTTCACTCTTTTCTCTGTTCATGTGGAGGTTACAGTTGAAGGAAGTCCAGCCGAGTTTTGTAACGCTAGACTTAGTGATTATTGTGTTACAAAACCCAGCCAGGATTTGACCGCTATCTCCGGGTGAACAGATGTAAGGAAAGAGACTGAATGATATTTTAACTGCTTCAATGTTTATTTATTTTATTTTTAATTAATCACTTTTATTAATGTTTTGTAGTTTTACTGTATTTTATAGTCTCCACACAAAATCACACTTGATCACCATACTCTTCATTCAGAACGGTAGCTAGCCTACAGTTCCAGTCACAAGAGTAGTGGGAAAAGATTACAATACATTCTGGAAACTCAATGTAAAGGATAACAGCTGTCCACGGAAACACTTATTCAAACTTTACGATGAAAGTTTGTTTTAACTAACATGATTAATATTCCTTCAGCGGCGGATCCTTCGGCAGCGGCGGATCTTCAGGCGGGGGATCTTTTGGTTTCTTCCCGTTCCGTCACCGCCGCCACGCTGGCTGCAACACTCTGGACCCGAGGATTGAAGGAGTGTTGGAGGCAGCGTTGGAGCATGATCCAGTGGGGTGTGTCCTGCAGCTGACCTGTGCTGTGGGCGGCATTCCCCAAGCTGACCTCACTGGCCGCGTTAAGGACCTTCACGGCATCATAAGGTGGGTACACGACCTAATGTTTTTTTTATACTAATATACCTACGTCCATAGTGACTTGACGCAGCTGAAGCCTTATATAGTAGGGCTACATGTAAAAGCTTCAATTATTGTGTTCTCTACCTGTCATACTAGACTTTATTATTTTCTGTTTTTAAGAGTAATGATGTGTTTGATTCTAGCTGGGTTTTTTTATTTTATAATAGTAATGATTGTGTGTGTGTGTGTGTGTGTGTGTGTGTTGTTTGACAACTGTGCAGAAGATGAGGCGAGGCAGGGGCAGGGCGGAGTGGCAAAGATGGTGTTTGTGTTTGAGGCCATTTATTTCATTTTTTTAAGTAATAGTGTTTGTGTGTTGTGTTTGACCACAGCTGTGCAGATGGTGAGGCGAGACAGAGGCAGGACGGTGTGGCAGAGTACCAAGCAGCTCTGTCACTCGGCCAACAAGGAGTAGAATGTGACCACCTGTTCCCTCGCTGTCCTGCACCTTCCTCCATCCTCATACAACAGTTTCAGACACTGAAGATCGCAGAGTATTACCGATAAGCTGTGTTGATGAGGTAGTCTATTTGTTGTTGATTTTAACAATGCATGTTATTACTGTTATGTGACTTACGCTTTCTGACTTACACGCTAACAAGAAGGATTGAGTTGGTTGAAATAGTCGAGCCTCTTCTTCTTCTTCTTGGGAATTTGATGGGGCCGTGCAGGCCGTGCAGTAAGTGTTGGCGGCTTACACAGCTAAGTAACAATCACTCCTAACACTTGCATAACACCTGTAATTCATTAATATTCACATACACAGCAAAACAAACACCATGGATGATAGACACCGCACGCATAAATATAATGTACCAAGTAATGAGCTGAGCCGACTCCCCCCATACCAAGGCCATATACAGCCGTTCAGCGTCTCACACCTGCTTGACGTAAATCTTACTTGTACTCACCATGGTGCTCGACCACAGCTCGGGGGAAAGGATAAATCCATGGATAATCACTGATAATGTCCGCACAGCAATACAACACAACACATGTTCCCGCCTGTTGGTGAATCAACAGTTTTCCTCTTCGTTCTCTTCTTCTTCTTCTTGTGACCAGTTTACTGTTTAGCTGGTGGTTGGTGGTGCCTTTGCAGCGGCCTCCCCTCTATAGAATTTTGGACTTATTTTATCTTATTTTTTTGTTCTATGGATTATTTACGGTTTGTTTAATATTAATATATCTTAATTTAGGGTGCTGTAAGATTTGTTTATGTTTAATTATGGTGTATTGGGTATGTGAAAATATTGGTATTTTTGTCGTTTTTTTTCAGTTTTGATTTTTTTTTTATTTGTTTATGGTTTTTATTGTGCTTAAATATGTTTTTACATATTATTCAATGGTTTATATTGGTTTAATGTCGTTAGTGTTGTTTATTTGCATTTTTCTATATTTTGTAGTGTAAATAAATCTCTTTTTATGAAATTAATGTAACTTGAATATGACAAATAGTTATGTCGAAGCTGATTAGGTAATCTATTCTATATTTTGAAATATATATCATTGTTTATCCTTGTGTCATAGACTCTGCCGGACCACTGACATCTGAGGGGCCGGTGTAAGTACCAAAATATTTTAGTAATTCCTAGCCTTACCTCTTTATCCTCAGCCTTATAATTAACAGGCAAGGTAAAATAAAAAATCTAGTATGTTTTACAATTATTAATTACTTGCGTTATTAAGTAACTAGGTTTATTTTGATGTTTGTTTATATATTGTAATGTTAATGTATTTTTTGCAATTTTCAGCAAAACTTTACCATACTTTCGCTTAGCGTTGGGTTCATTGAATTTGTTATTTTTTTGTGTTTATTTTGTATAATTAATAGTATTCTAAGGTTTATATTAATTGAGATATAGGGATAATGTTTTTTCTAATTTTTCGTTATTTTCGTAGTTTTTTCAGCTTGTACGGTTTTATTATCATTAATTGTGTGTCTGAATAACTCTTTATATCTTATTCGATCGTTTACATTGGGTTAACTAGACTATTAATGTTTCGTTTCTATTTTCGCTATTTTTATTGGTATATTTTCTATTTATTTTTTTCATGCGGTTAATGTGACTTCAATATAAAAAATAGTTATGTAGAATCTCGTTAGGTATCATAATCTATTCTTTATAGTATATATAACTGCTTCACGATGTATAATAAAATTTCAGATTTTCGTTTTATATATACGTCATCGAATACTACATTTTTCATTTTTCTAAACCATTAACATTATTCATCATTTATTATTAATATATTATTCATTAGATTTCCTTAAACAATCAGGTATAATAAAATATAAGGAACAGTCCTGGTTTCCCGTCTTGAAAGGCGGGACTGTTTTCTTGCTTACATCGGCAAGGACAACAACAACAACACTGAGACAGAAGGATAAATATACATCATAACGCCATTACACTGCTTCATTAAGGTAATTATATATATCTTACCCATTAATTAGGGGTTGGAATGGGTCAATGGGTGGCTGTAATGAGATATACAAGTAGATGATGATGATTGAAAGACAGGTTAATTTATATACAATTACCGCCATTACACTGCATCATTAAGGTATAATTATAAGCTGTACGAGGCTGTTAAGTGACTATATAAAAATAATCTTTAAGAGAAAATACGGTATTATTTTACATCTTCACCAGAATGCTCTAGTTCACTGCCTCTGCGGCCTACGTGACCCCTGACTGATGACTCATGAGTGGTGGGTGGCTTCATCTGTAGGCTCGTCCACTAAGCTCCTTAACTCTTTAACTTCCTGCCACGACTACGCAAGAACCTAATTATTTGTGTATGCTTACACCTCTTACCAGGTAAGAATACCAGGTAAGAGCTGTAAGCATAAACAAATAATTAGGTTCTTGCGTAGTCGTGGCAGGAAGTTAAAGAGTTAAGGAGCTTAGTGGACGAGCCTACAGATGGCGCCACACACCATTCAATGAGTCATCCATCAGGTCACGTAGGCTGCAGAGGCAGTGATTCACCAACAGGCGGGAACGTGTGTTGTGTTTAGTGGTGTGCGGACATTATCAGTGATTATCCATGGATTTATCCTTTCCCCCGAGCTGTGGTCGAGCACCATGGTGAGTACAAGTAAGATTTAAGTCAAGCAGGTGTGAGACGCTGAACGGCTGTATAAATTAGGTAAGAACTAGGTAAGAATCTGAGCTGCTGGCCATGGTATGGGGGAGTCGGCTCAGCTCATTACTTGGTACATTATATTTATGCGTGTGGTGTCTATCATCCATGGTGTTTGTTTTGCTGTGTATATGAATATTAATGAATTACAGGTGTTATGCAAGTGTTAGGAGTGATTGTTACTTAGCTGTATAAACCGCCAACACTTACTCCCCTGCTCTATAGTGGACTCGCCCAGCGGCCAGCGGCCAGTATAATCTTTTTTCCTTTCGTTGCTTTATTAATTGATTATTTGCTCATTTTATTTTCAATAGTGGTAATGGTAGTATTAGGCTGTGACTTACGCTTTCTGACTTACACGCTAACAAGAAGGATTGAGTTGGTTGAAATAGGCGAGCCTCAAGTCAAGTCTCAAGTAAACATTGGGAAGTGTTTCTTTAGACAGAGACACATAATTTTACGGAAATGTTTGTGGTTATACTATAAACATTTGTTTTCCTTGACTCTTCATCCTCAAAAGGAAGATCTAGATATGAATCCACGACCTTTGCTAATGACATGATAACAGTGAAAGTTTGTCTTAACTGCTGCGTGGTATGTCTTGTCTTGTCATGAGTTTAGGATCGACTTGGTAGTCCATTGCTTCCACACCTGTCCATTATTTGTTTGTACTTTAGTTGATCAATAATATGTATTGACACCGCACTCTTGGACTGTAGACTGTGGTAGTGGAGGCTCGTGTGACAGTTGTTTCAGAAACACATCCAAGTGTCTCTTGAAGGCCTCTGTGGCTTGTGCTGCAGTTTGTCCGCCCTCGAATATGCCTTGGGAGGCAGTTATATAATGTTGGCCAAAATTTATAAAGTTTTCTTCTTCTATTGTCTTTAATCTTTGACTTGTAGCTGTGATGGCTAGTCTAGTGCACAGTCTCCCAAGCTTCGGGTGTAGGTGTGTTTTCACTGCCGGTTTTCCTTGTGAGTAGGGACAAGGTACCATATTTTTCAGTATCTTCCATGTGTATATGATACAGTACCTTTTCATCCTTCTCTGCAGGGTGCATTAATTCTATATCAGTCAGGTTAAATTTGACACTTATCCAATGCAACTCCTTATCCTGGATGCACTTTTGGCCTGCTGCAGATAGTGTTTCAGGAACGAGTGCCCCACAATAATCTGAGGTGTTGCATTAATGGTATGATGGTGTGTGGTTGAAGGCTGCTGGCTTAGTACCACCACGCACCACCACTAAGGGACTATAATGAACTATGAATGAATGTATTATTATAAATTTCTTCCATTCTACAAGGTGATCTATGCATCTATGAAGCTCTTACCTTACCACACTTCAAATTTGGTTCTGAATTTGTTTGCTGCAACAGGATAATATTTTCTAAGATGTCAGACTGGCTTGGAATTAGATTTTTTATGATATATATTCAGATGTGATGGACAAGCTAATATAATTTAAACACATATTTGAGTAACAATTATATTTCTTCATTGTCTTTTACCTTGATATTATTATGTGTTACAAGGGTTCACATTCTGATGAAAACTGCATCAGCAAGCATGTTTTGTTATGTTGTGATGTGTCTGGTGGTGCATGAGTGTATGGATTGATGTATCCTTCTAACACAGCTTCCTTGTGCTTATATGAATGTATAAGATGTAATATGAACAGTATACTGGTTAGTTTTACATTATTGTCATGTCCAAGTGTGAGCGTATCAGGTTAGCACACACACACTCACACACATACACACAGTCTTGCTTTTTAGTCACTCTCTGTATCAGTTTCCTTACGTATATACTGTCAATCTTTAAGAAAAAAAAATTATATCCAAGTTTAGTGTCCTCACTCTCAGTAAGGCCACACTTGATCTCAGGAATACACTTCTTACTTCCACTTTGTCAGCAGCTTTGTTTCACTTAAGTAAGACCACTTTTCTTCTCTAGCTTCCTCCTGCACATTCCCCATTTGTTGATATCAACCAATGTCTATTTTTTTCGTTAATTTCTTCATCCACACACTCCATCCCTTGCAACTATTTGATTCACTATTCTCTCATATAACTCATAACTCTTATACAGACAAACCCTGACCACTTCAATTTTCTTTCTTGAACCGTGTGTGATGTTTCAATTATGTAAGTTCATCCTACAGTATCACCTCTTTTCTTAGCCCGTTACACTTATGGCATATCCAATTTCATCTGCTTTTTCACTAACCAAATTCTTGTGTCATACTGTATCCACTACACACCCGTCTTCTTGGTACAATAGATTCTTGCATCTTTCATGGATTCACATTTTACCAGTAGACACAATTACGGAAATGAATCAAGTGTTTAGTGTATAATTCTTGCATCTCAACCTAGTTATATTGTTTCACTTCCTTCATCCATCCTCAGAGGACCTAAACACATGAACTGAGATGCTTGCAAATAACATTTCAAGTTGAGTAGTGAGGCACACCTAAGATGTACCTTTTCCCCCCAATCCACACTCGGGCACAACACATGCACCATTCAGCAAACACTGTTATGTTTGGCAGCAAATTAATCTGAATAACAAGTAGTATTATCACCACAGGCCTTTGTGTATTTGTCAGTAACTATAATATTAAGAAGGCAGGAGCTGGCCATGACCTGACTCTGGTGTTTGTCATCAAAGACATTTACCCTCAGAACACTCCTTGTCCACTAATTGGTGCACAAAATTATTACATAATACTATTCTATTAATGAGGTCCAACCTACATCTATCCATTTTCCAAAAACAAAGTCAATGTGCAACACACAACATACTTTTCTGCTATCCTCTATACAATAATAAAACATCTCTAACTTGCAAAAGTCAGACATAGTAAGTACTTCCTGTACTTAGAATCACATAACTGAAACATATTTAATCATTAACACCATAATTGTTGAAATACAAACCTCCCGTAAGTACCAATGTACGTCATTCTTTAATATTACGTTTACAAACTATACGATCGAGGAATTTTGTGGTTAATATACATTACAATTTAGTTATGAAATTTGTAGCCCCTGAGGTGACTGTGATAGTCTCACATCCACAGCTGGGGAGGAGTAGAGTTGCAGGTTATGGTCAGCGGAAACATTAGACCTTCAGACAATTGCAGCTCATCTTGCTTCACAGCCTGCATGCAGCTACACTACAGTGCTATCTATTTATTGCTGAAACTTACTGAAGTGTTGTGCATTACATTACCTCGGTATATTTGGGTATGATCTCATTTCCATGTATATTAATTTTGAACTTCATTCCCATTGTCTTAAGCCCATCCCTAGTTGTCTGTAAATGAGATCTTTACTTCTTTATAAGGTTATTGATGTTTTGATATATAAAGATGTTATTTTTTCATGAACATACTACTTGTGGTAACATTTTAACATTGGAATTGGAATAGAATCATGTATATACATTACCTAACACTAACCCTTTCATTATTACTTCACAGCAAGTTGGTTTCACATGACAAAGTAGACAAAGATGTAGAGGATTTACTTACCCTACAAGTGAGATCAAGGCCCAGCATGTCCTACACCCATACACACACACACACCCACACACACACACACACACACACACACATACACCCACACAACCACCAGCACCATTACCAAACCATTACCCAGATACTCGTTGAGATAATGTAATGCACATCAAGACAAAGGCATTACTCAAAAGTCTAGTTTATTAGCAAATATGTGAGACAAGTGACCAGTGTATTTATAACCAACTGGTCAGTCCAAGTCAGCCATAAGACATGACTAACACAACCTGCTGTACTGTTCATCTAATGGTAGTAAGCATTGACCCAGAAGCCTCCTTGTACAGCAGATAACTAGTGTAGCTTCACTAACCATGCTTTAGTATAGACAGTTTAGTTTACAGTCTAGGCAGATCTAAGGGAAGGACGGACCATAGAGAAATAAATAAGAACCCCTGCGTTTGGTGAGTGATTTAGAAGAGCTGTGAGGTTAAGTCTGGTTCATGACGGTTACCTTATGCTGCAAATTTGGTGAAACTACTATATTCTAATACAATGGAATCTGAAAACTCTATCTTTTTACTGAATTGTGGACATTTGTAAGAAATGGTATAGCTATGTATTTTTTTTGTTTTTAGTCTAATGTCTGTGATGGAAATTTCTGTGACACCAATTCCTCCCGACGCGTTATCATGCAAGTCCCGATGTTAAGTTATCAAAAAACCTTAGAGTTATGGAAGAAACTTAATATGGTATTTATGTAGGAGTTAAAAACGGCTTAGCTTATTGCCGTGTGGAGCTTAAAAATGGAATCGTAGAATTGGAAATGTAATTCATAGATAATTAATAGCATCTAGGTAGTTATTATCCCCTTGAAAGCTTTGGACAAGAATGTTGGGGAGTGTTTGTATGCCTCTGTATCTGTAATTATAATCTATCTACCAAGGCTACATGGAGTCAGAAAGTACAGAACTTGCTAACACTTTGCCCAGTTGCATACGCCTTCCATAGTTACCCCTTTCTTGACAATGTAACAAATGCTGAGTGTTCTACTGACTATGCTCATTCCCCTTAAATATTAAAACGTCCAGATAACTACAACTTTACCTAGACAATTTCAATGGGAACCGCACACCTAACACCACACTCTACTTTCCTTCATAACAGTTATCACAAACGAGTCTCTTCTTTGTATTTGTACTCGGCTAAAATGCTTTGTGAAGAGTACCACTAGATACAAAAATAAGTTTTCTCTAAGTAGACTCACAAGTTATGAACGTAACATATACCACCTACAGTATAGCAGCAAAGCAGAGCCCAATGTAGCCACCACTCTGCACATTGCACCAGGAAACACAGGCAATAAGCTACCTTGCATTGTGCTTTGCCGTGGTGTTCCGTAACACATCAAACTGTGTCAGTAGTAAAAATGCATTGCTCGGTATACAACCTTGAAACGGTGTATGTAAACAAGGTGGTGTATTAGTGCTGGCTATTTGATATACCCAAGTTTCTACACCAGCTCAGTCATGGATATCCTTCAGAGCATAACAAACCATGGCTGTGTACACTCTGCCGGATCACTGTTCTTTAAATGTGTCTAAATTCATGACTTTATGTCTGAGTATGTTCAAAGGTACACCCAAATATCCCATACCTCTACTTAATTCATTACAAATAAGCTCCCAAAGTTTGTACAAGCACTGAGGAGCATAACATAACATAGAGTCTACATATAATGAACAGCTGGGGGGAACTAAGTACAGGAGAATCTTGCTTAAGTGATGATTCTGTAACTTTCCTTAAAATCTTATACATATCAAGCTTGTTTTCTAATATAACTGCAGGTGGACCAAACAACTTTACATCTTTCCTGACACTTCATTTTCTCCTAAAAAATCCTTCAAGCTTCATGATGACAAAATTCACTCATGAAACATTTATGCATAGGTAAACCAAGGCATGGCATATAGTAAATATTCTCATGCCTTTTTAAAAGAACACTATTCCTGTCCTGTTTCTGTTACTGAGTCGCTCAAGTAAACAAGATTTTTCTGTACTTCCAACTTGTGTCTTTTCCTTTATGCACTGGCTAACTGAGGGTCATCTTGTATGTAAACCATTAAAACTCCTACTTCTTCCTCGTCCAATACTAAGTAATCTTGGTCCATAGCAACACACACACACACACTCTATACATCTGGTAAAGTTATGTTATGTTATGTTATAAATAAGGTGCTTAATGTTTATAAATTATTCTGCACTATATTCCATTTGATATAATTGAAATAACTGATGTGTAATTGCTGTAAATATGACTTAATTAATTCACACATAGCACATAGATAATTATACAAGGAATGTAAAATAATCACTTGTTTAAACGGTTCATGAATGTAAGTTTCTGCATAATTTCAAAACACTTCTCTCAAAATTCCTGGAAACATATTCTTGATGTTTGAATAAGACTCTTCCATCGCCTCCAATACCTCACTTGCTCAAAATATGATTGTTTCTACATATATAAAGGTAGTTCACTGTACTTCCCTTACATGGGATCAAATTCACGTTCCTTTTGGCATTTCTTCGGTAAAGAAACGCCATTTTAAATATAGGAAAACATAAAATGTACGATTCTTTCATCACCTATTCTCATTGAATCTTTTCTTCACATCAGGAGGATAGGAGACATAGATGAAGCTATCGCTGTGTTCTCGGCTTAAACTAGAAGTGTCATAATACTTATCAGACTCTTGAAAATCTTGATAATTATCATAATCATCTAAATAGTTGTAGCGATTTCGTCTGAGTCGTCGTTGCTCATAATTTGGCATAAACGTGGTGGCGTAATTAAACATTCTCTCCTCTGAGATGTAGTACTTATGCCCATGAGGATAGTCTTCTGGTGCATAGGAGAGCCTGGAGTCTTCTGAGTAATGCCTTGAGCGGTAAGACTGTCCATCGTAATCAGCGTAGACATGACTATCACCTGCGTCGGGGTAAGGCGGCCCCTCGTTGAAACCTGAGTCTCGACATTCACTCTCGGATTCTGTCGCTGCCGAGTGTCTTAATTTTGTGGTCCTGAGTGGTGGGATGTCCCCGGCCTCGTGCACGCTGCCTGGTGTGCTGCCTCCCCCATCTTGTGACCTGTGTGTGGCCGCATGGAAAGTGTTACTGTTTGATTCAAGGTCATTTAAGGCCATGTTAACAAGTGGGTCAACAAAATGCAAAGTGGTGCTTGGTTTTTGCTATTTCCAGCAGCATAAAAAAATATAAAGCACTTGCATGATTTTCGTCAATATTTGAATGAAGCAATTTTTCCATTAATAGAGTGATTACCTCTTTTCAAAGCCCTGTTCAGTCTTGGAAGTACTGTATGAGTCTTGGCTTCTGTGTGTAACAGGGAAGCAAAAAAGTAATACAAAAAAAAAAGAAAAATATTCAGATTTATAAAAAGTCATCAAAATATTATAATCTGAATACTCTCTCACAAAATATTATCTTTTAATAAATATAAAAATTTTTCAAAAATTAGTAGTGATTTTTTTCTGATGAATCTATAAGGGTTATTGAGTTTATGCACCACTGATTATTCATTCATTATTCATTAGTGCAGCAGCTGCCTGTTGTTGTGCTTCATTAGTGTTTCCATCAGTTATTCATCAACTCGTGTGCAAATATTACTAAAACTTTACTAACCATCAAACTGTCTATCATTCATTAAAGTTTGACTCAAAAATCTTCCTCAAGCATATCTTATTAAAAAACCCGAGCCAATACCTTTTCTTATATACATATTATAAGTAATTTCAAGAAAGATACGCATAAGTGCAAAAATTCCTATATAAGTTTCCTATAAGTTTCCCTTGTGATTGCCGAGGATAAGAGATGAATGAGAGAGACACTTACTCGCACAGGACCCACACAATGTAGTAGGCCAGGGAGATGCCTAGTGTGAGGAGGAGAACCAAGCCTGTCACAAGACCCCAAGGGAACTCAGGCGGCTCCATGGTCCCTGCCTCCCAGTAGCGGTCACAGGTCAGGTACCAACACACGGCCCGACTCAGTGCTCCTGGAATTACACCGGGACTTAGTTGTACATAAGGCTTTCTTCATGTATGTTGGGTGTTTGTAATGTTATGTGTTATACCTTTAAGGGTTGTTGATATAGGTTTTTCAGGGTAACGAAAAAATAAGTTATTGTATTACTGGTGCATAGGAACTGCCCTTTTGCAGCCTTCTTTATTTTCTTTATGTTCTTATAATTATTCATTTACTTGTTAGCTATTTAATAAGATAGTGTGTACGTTTCGGTTGTTTTTTTTCTTAACTTTAATTTTTGTTCTCTTTACCGGAAATTAAATAAAAAAAGAGCCACTGATATGCAGGAGTGTGGCTCATTCCCTCAACCTTCCATACCTATGAACTCTGTCGTCATATTATCCTGCCTTACCTTCTACCTCCTTGAATTGCTCCAACGTGAGGTTAAGTAGAAGACCACCAATACACTGCTGAATCAATTGCTGCAAAGGAAAATAAACAGCATTATCACGACCAATAATATAAATGTACGTAAATGTAAAGGGTTTCTGCATTAACATTGATTGAGTTTCACATTTTAGTATGGTAAAGTATGAATATTTATACCTGACATTTGACTCGAGTTCAGACAAGTATTCCTTAGTGTTATCACAACCAATTATATAAATGTACATAAATAGTTTTGCATTTCAATAGAGCAAAGTATTAAAATTTTTTTTATACCTGACACTTGACTCTGAGTTCCGCCAAGTGTTCCTCATTGCAGGTGTCCCTCCAGGAGTGCAGAGGGTGGAGGGGCAGCTCTCGAGGACCTCCCGTCACATGACCACTTTCGTCTGGTGGGCGAGGTACAGGCGCCATACAGTCAGTGTCTTTATAAGGATAAACTCTGTCTTAATTAAAGGTGTTACACGCAGGATAGGGTTTACAGTACACAATTGGTCATATATATTGGTATATGAACACAATTTCAGTGCACCTAGAATGGATATGGAATGGTAATTGGAATTTGGAATCTAAGAATTGCTGGTCAAGTTGAGGGTTTGTTTGGCTGGCTTCAGAATCATCAAGTTTTCATTTTATTCCCACAATGAAATAATGATGACTCGTCTTGGCTGTTCATCACTAAGGATTATTATTCTGTTTCTGTTCTGTGCATTGTCTGCCTTTGATCAGCTCTAAGTATTGAGTTTATTTATTGCTGGAGTGACTGTTTCAAGCATGGTGGGACTCTGGTGCTCAGGATATCTTTTTCATTGAGGTTAAGTGGTGCTGGAAGGGTGGAAGAGGAGGGTCATTTCTATATTTAATGTTGAATACTATATGATTTGTATTTTACTTTAACTCTCCTTTCTTAGACATGCACATTTCAGCTTTTATATCTGATCAAACAATAACAATTTTTTCTTACAAGAACTATATAAACATCTAGAAAATAAATTTGAATCTTGAATTTATGTAAGCTAAAGATAATTTTTTTATGGAAGGGATTTTTTGAGTTGGAATGCATTTTCATACAAGTGAAAGTATGGCATAGAATGATTTTTTTTTTATATTAATGACTAATGATGATGTTAATTCTTAGCATGAAAGGCTGTAGCTCAGTGTGAATGATACACAAAAAGAAGAAAACCCGTTAGCTTACTGTTGGTGTCCTCAGGTGTGCCGGTACATTCACCTTCATCACCCTCACACCTGCCTGGCTCCCCTTGCTCCACCACCTCTCTCCTCTCCTCCCCACCATGCTCCCCTGAGAGGTCTGGAGCAAGGATGGGCTGAGGGGTGGTGGAGGGGGGTGTGCGGGGTGGGTCATGGTGGCGGAGGCGTGACTGTCTTGTCCACTGGTACCAAGGTTGTGAGGAGTGGGATGACCTGATGAGGCTCCTAGGCAAGGCTCGCTCCACAGCTTGGTCTGGAACAACACTCCACTGCCAGTCTTGGGGATCACACACACACCACTTAATGTCAGGTTTTGTACTACTCTTATCAAAGGTATTGCAGGGATTTTTACATGGCTGATAAATAATGTGTTCCGGGACCGTCGAACATAGTGATTTGGAACTTAAATTAGATACTTTTTTCCCATTTGGAACTTAAACTAGATATTTTTTCCCATATCCTGAGTCATTTTTTGATATTACACTTAAAATCAAATTACCAGTCAATCATTTGAATACATGTTAATGATATATACAAACTTAAACTGCAGCTGTAGGATTTATTCTTCTTTTGATAATTGTAGGATAATATTTGTCATTTGCGATTTTCTGTTGTTGGTTTTAAAATTCTAAATACATTACCATTGAAAAGGGAAGATTCTATGCTTAGTAGTGTGTGGAAAAGCGTACATGTGTGTGTATTTACCACTTAATTATGATGTACAGGAAGGAAATCACACTCATAGGGTCTCCATGTGTGTGTGTGTATGTGTGTGTGTGTGTGTGTTGTGTATGTATGTATGTGTGTATTTACCTAGTTGTAGTATACAGAGCCTGAGCTACACTCCGTAACTATATTGGTCTAGTTTTTCCTTCAGTTGATGTACATTTTTTGCCATTATCACCTCTTCCTTCAGTCTATTGTATGTAATATGTATGTGTATGTGCATGCAGTACCTGAGTGTGCGTGTGACTGGTGCATGGAGGGGGAAGACAGGAGGAGGGGCTGGTGCCATAGGTCAAGGGCAGTGGCGGAGGGAGGAGTGTCATCAAAATCTCTCAGCCTCTCCAGCAGCACCTCACACCGCATCACATCACAAAACTCTGCCAGACACACCACGTCCTCGCCCTAACACAGGAGGAAACATGGTATTGAATATGCTACAATGTGTTCAGTATGACATAGAGAATATTAAAAGTATAATTCTTGATATAACAGTGTAGCTATTGTCAGTATGAAAGTGTGTCAGACGCCATAGTAAGTAGTAATACAGGTTGACTATCAATAATCCGGCATGAGCAAACACCTAATTCTGGATACAGCCCCACCAAAACATAAACATAAACAGTGCCTCCTGAAAACAGCGATGCGCTAACTTAGGGAATATGAAACTGCGCTCTCAAATGCCGGAAAACTGATGGAACCGGAATTATTAATAGGCAACCTGTAGTAGTAGTAGCAGAAGTAGTAGATAAAAGATAGCATTAGCCTTACATTATTGAGGTAGTCGTCGTGTCGGTTGTCAAGGTGGCGGTCTAGATGAGCCTCGTGGTAGAATGCTTTTCCACACAAGCCACACGTCCACTGGGGAGGCACGTGTACCTTGGCTGCCTCCTGCTGGGCAAACACATCCCGGGCAGCATGTAGCGGGCACTCCAAGGGCATAGTGACTCCATACTTGTCCAGCACTGGCAGCCACCTCTGACACACACACACACACACACACAGGGGGAGAGGAAGGGTTGCAGGTATTACACTTCTGTTTGTGTTTATTAATCTTTGTCTAATGATGATTGAATTTATTGCTAAGAAACCATACACTTACCACATCATAATTTAAATCTAGAAGGAGATTTGCAAAGGTGTGATGCATATTAAATAATTTATAGTGTGTTTTATACTCTTATGACCTTGTAACCTTGCCCTTCCCTCCCTCCCTTCATCCCTCTCAAACTCCCTCCCTCCCTCCTAACCACCCTTGGTCTCACCTTGTTGACCAGCTTCCTGACTAGTGCCGCCTTGTCCCTGGCACATGCTGGCCGAGGCTCCAGAGGGCCAGGCCAGGGTACCAGTGTCAGGACCAGCACCACCACCACCTGCAACACACTCAACAATGTTCCGCTGCCTTCTGCCTTCCCTCCACATTGCTAGGTAAGTCTATTAAGTGTAGCATTGAGGGAAGTGATATGCTCCACCTCATGTAGATATATTTAATTTGTTTTTTTACGAAGTGTGTATTAATTTAGAAGTGATTTAAACGTGTGAGATTGATTTAGGTGTTTTATTTATTTCTTATCAGGTTATTCAATTCAATGCCTTGGTTGTTTTGTTTTTTTATCTCATGCAGACATACTTGATTTGTTTTTCTCATCAAAGTGTGTTTTGATTTTTGAAGTGATTTAAATGTGTGAAGTAAAAGTGTTTTATTTCTTATTAGGTTATTCAATTCAATACCTTATTTGCCTTTATTATGTATCATTAGTATTGAAACACGCATGCAGTCAATCATGTATATGCAGTATATATAAAACCAAAACAGGGGGTTTCTGCAAAGTATATCTCAAGGTCACAACATACAATTATACAAAGATATAATTAATTCATCCCAATCATAATCAATATAAAGAGCGACACACCACACTAAGACACACACTGTGCAAGTAAAAGAGGAGACGAGGAAAGGAAGTCGTGCCGGCATCACCTACCTCAACCTTCCTTCGGCAAGCGGCCATAGCTAGGAGCGGGGAGGACAAGCGGTAAGGAGAGCAGAGTCATGCGGTGGTATGGCCTCCGCTGCCGCTGCCGCTGCTACGGACACTACAACACTGCAACAGCGGGGCAGCTCAGCCTCACAACACTGCTCCGCCCAGCCTTGTACGGCCACTCTGGGGTCTCAAGGCCACGAAGCAGAGTAAACTACCGCAGGGAAATTAAGGTATGTTATGTTACGGCTAATCAGCGAAGAACCCAAGTTATGTTTAGTTATACAGGTTGACCATAACTAATCCGGCAAACAATATTCCGGTTCCATCAGTTTTCCGGCATGAATTTGAGTGCGCAGTTTTAAATTTCCTGAGTTGGCGCATCACTGTTTTCGGGAGGCACTGTTTGTGTTTATGTTTTGATGGCGCTGTACCAAGAATTAGGTGTTTGCTCATGCCAGATTATTGATAGTCAACCTGTGTCAGTGCTAATTAGGACAAGGTGTTAGTATGCAGTACATGGATGGCACTGAGAGGATGGTAATAGAGGGGCAGCTATGGCACTCCTTATGCTGAAGTGCCAGTTAAGACTACATTCAGCGGCACTCAAACAAGGAGGTCCTGTGTGTGTTTGGCACTAAAACATACATACTTACACACACACACACACACACACACACACACACACACACACACACACACACACACACACACACACACACACACTAATCACCAGCTTCTCTACCAATTACAACACTAGTTTAACACACTAACTAATCTATTTACTAATCACCCAATCTCTTCCAGCTCACCGATAAACATATCCATTTGTGCAATAATTCATGATGACTGAGTAAAGACAGGTTGCCAATATTTAATGAGATTCCTTCTGTACTCCTGTAAAATAAAGAGTTTGATTTACACTCACACTCTACGGATAAAAAGCTGTTTGTAAAGTGCTTATAAGATAGGCAGGAAGGAAAAAAACAGGAACACACACACACACACACACACACACACACACACACACACACACACACATCAGTATAAGTTTAGAGTTAAATTCAATAAGATACATCAGCTGATATGAATAATACACTCATTCACGTATTATACCCAACATACATTCATTCATTCATTCATTCATACAAGTGCAGTACAAGTATTAACAATCATTTCACTTACAAATTAATCATCATACAAAATCGAGACAGAATAGATAAACAAACAGAACACTAATACGGTAAAAATTTGATATGTATTGTCTAAAGTTATAAATATAACTATGTATAGAACGTGTATGGTATCTTGAGCGACAGTGCTTATTATACCGTATTAATATCACTTAAAGAATCAATAGTGTTAAATATTACTTCAAGAGACAAAATAGTATTAAACATGACATCAAAAACGATTATAATGTTAAAAATATCACCAGTTTCGCAATCAATGTAGCTAGTTGAATTTTAATGAATATCCCTTACTAACAAACCTTTATATCCCATTACTACTTTATAAATAACTCATTAATGGACTCCTGGTTGGATGTGGTGTAATATTAGTGTTATTTCAAGTATATTTACCTAACGCCCAACAACTCCACATCCTCGAGGAATTTTGCCGATTTTCACGTCACTGAGATTGTGTCGTCTGCATAGTACTGGGTGTCGTATATGTAAAGAAAACCTTATTATATCCTATCAATTCATGTATTCAAGTCACATTTGATGATGTTCTAAATTATTGTAATCCTATAATAGTGTTTTGGTTGAATTATATTACGTTTGGTGTAATGCGTTAATCTAAGTCATATGTCTTGCTACCGTATGTAGTTTTGATTTGATATTGTTACTATTTTCAGATGTTTCGTTGTGGTAAGTAGTGTTGATTTACGTGATTATATAAATAGGTTATGATATATTATTTTGGTGTACATGTGTAGTCCTTATCATGTGTAACCTCAAAACAAGTGCTAATGTTTACGATGAGTCAGTCTTGGTAGTTCATGGAAGATTTTTTTTTCCATGAACTACTGATCCGTCCAGTAAATATATTCCTATTCACATAATATTACTTAATTAATTACATAGTTTAATGGTTTGGTAAGTAATTGAACATCACCAATGTTTTCTTTGTTAATTTTTTTTTTACTTCCGTGCAATTGTAAAATCATTTGAACAGTTAAGTTACTAGGTGTTGCCTTGTCTATCCACTTTCTTTATTAGTATTTCTTCGTTAACCTTATGTATTATAATGGCTAGAATTGGAAACTAGTCAATGGTATACCCATTGGACGGTATGTTGGACGACACCTTCAGCGCGTCCAGCACAAAGTTTGTCCTCATGACCAACATTATTCAATAAAATTCTGAACCATCATAACGTACAACAACTTCCCCTACATGATCCTCTAGCCTAAGGATCCACTAAATAAGTATGTATTATAAAGTTCAAGGTTAAAAACCTAAGTCAGAAAAAAACATGTTAATTTGGCGGCGACGACGGAGTGTTTGCTTGTGCTCATGCAACTAAGTGGCCCTTTACCTATATAGTTATATATACAGTATTTTATATTGACTATTATTTCGGCCCTTATCAAGATAAATGCGCTCACACAGAAATCAAGCTGGATGAAGACAGAAGCAAGATAGATCTTATTAGTCGAGCGCAATCTTGACCCGCATACTACCAAGGATCGCTTACAGAAGATCCTTGCATACTACCTACCCCCGCGCAATATTCCTAATCTCTTGCATAGTATTGTTTCCCCCGTGTGAAGTATTACCTGTTCCTTGCAATACTTTTTCTCCTGAATAGTATTGTCTCCACCCTGCGTAGTATTGCCTCCCCCTACGTAGTATTCTCTCCTTACGTATTACCTCCCCATGTGTAGTATTACTTCACACACTGCGTAGTATTGTCGCCTCAACAAGATAATCTCACACCATGATTACCTATTGCTATTACTCACATCCTTTCATTTCCTTATAAGGGTTATAATGCCATGCCATTAGTGATGCCATTACAGTGACGGTGAGTGACGGTCTTAGCGACCATATTTATTTATTTTGTATTTTAACCTGAATTGTGTTTTGTGTTTTATTATAGGACGATTTATATTGTTTATTTCTATATAGTAGTTGGTGATCTGTGTGTGGAGTGCGGAGGCCGAGATGGAGGCCGAGGTGGCAGCAGCCAGTTGTTAGTGCCGTTCCTCGGACTTCCTCCCCGTCTTCCGGCTGTCATCCCAGGTACTAAATGCAATTAAAACACACATATAACATTGTACAGGTGTTGAATATTATCTTTCCTTACATTAAATACCATGTTGTGTCCTTATAGCACGGGGGCAATGCGTGACTAAAGTATAGGTGACAGTTTCTTCTAACTAAAAAAAAATGGAAAAAAGAAATCACTCACTTTCTCTCTTTCTGTCACACTATCTTTAATTTCTCTCACTTTTGCATAGCTTTCTCCCAGGCAAGGAAAGAACGTAGATGTATCATTAACAATAACGGTAATCATTGAGACTTTACCTAGTGTTAGAGAATGACTCTTACCTATAAATATTGCGTAATTTATTTATAGATTTCAATAACATCAGTAACATTTATTTTGACTGTTGCAGGTGACATGTTTCTGTATGTCAGTATGTGTGTTAGTGTGTGTGTATTATTGTGTGTGTGTTGTGTTGTGTAAGGCTTCCTGACCTCTGTGTTGTGTGGTAGTGTTGCTGACCTAAGCTGTGGAGGTCATAGTGTGTAGTGACTTCTATGTATTGTGTTGCACCAAAACTCAATTATATATATATATATATTTTTTTTTTCAATGTATACTTGAGTAAATATTTAGAGTGAATGAATTACGTTTCATAATGGAAGCCAACCAGCTGTCACAATTTACCTTTTAACCAAACATGTGTACAAATATTCCACATTTATTCATATATATCACTTATATAACACCACATTGAATAAACACATACTTTTTTTATATTCATGTACTTATGTATATTTAAACGGATTTTTTTTTTCTCCATGTATATCTGTATTATGTTTTATTTTTCTTCTTTTATATTTATTTATTTATCTACATTATCTATTTAACCATCATATTAATTACCTCCTTTATGTTGGAATCCTAAGGGCTCCATCATCACCATCTTGTAGTGATTTCCGTCTGTTACTCAAGTTTCGGTCCCTGTGAGTAGCTACTTGATCTGCCACGGTAGGGAAAGCTCGAGGATTGGATTTTGTCTTGCATTACCTAACCTTACCTAACCTAACCTTACCTTACCTTACCTTACCTTACCTTACCTTACCTTACCTTACCTTACCTTACCTTACCTAACCTAACCTAACCTATACTAACCTTACCTTACCTTACCTTACCTTACCTTAACTTACTTTGCCTTGCCTCGTGTATATACTAACCATTCGTGCATTTTTCTTCAACACTTTTACGAGATATCAAGACTCCCACAATAGAATATGTAATGCATAATGTTGTCTTGCTGAGTGCAGAGTTGAGTGTGGAAGTGAGTGGCGTATTTTTTTGAGTGGCGTTGAAGCATTTTGTTACTTGATGCACTAAGCTGTATGTGTGTGTGTGTGTGTGTGTGTGTGTGTGTGTGTGTGTATGTGTGTGTGTGTTGTTTCTTTTCACTAATTAATATAGCGTGCCATTGTTTGAGAGAAAGAGAGAGAGAGAGAGAGAGGTGATGATGATGATGATGATGATAATAGGAGAGATGTATATGAAGCTGCAGTAATAACAGAAAAAAATATATACACATCTTCTATTTAACTTCCTTAGCATCAGTGCCAAGAAACAGAACAAGCGGGCGTGGGAAGTGTCGTCGTACTGTACTGTTCTGCATGTAGCGTAACAACAAATACTTCCTCGGCTGGCTGGATGAGCTGGTACGAGCCTGTCACTGCACACCTCAACTCTTCCTCCTCGTGTCTATAGTTATGATTACAAAGTTCCATGTCTGTTGTTGCATCTTTCAGACTCATGTAACACAGCTCTAACCCCACCATGGAGGGAGGCCGGCGCAAGCTTCACACCAATGTGGGCAAAGGTGGGTGGGGCGTATGTGTGTGTGTGTGTGTGTGTGTGTAATGATGATGATGATAATGATAATAAGGATGATAATAATGAACTGAATGAGTTGAAAATATACTGTATACAAAATTATGGGATGTGTGTGTGTGTTCCAATAATGTGTTTGTGTGTGTGTGTGTGAGAGAGAGAGAGAGTGATGCCAAGTTCTAATCTTACTCACCACATGCACACAGACGGGAGTGATGAGTGTGCGTTGAGTCTGGGTGAGCAGGTGGTGTGGCTAAGTGATGACTACCCGGAGTTTGGTGTTGTGCGGTGGAAGGGCAAGCTGGCGGGAGGCGGGGGCGAGGCAGGCGGCTGGAAGATTGGCGTGGAATTTGTGAGTCAATCAGCATTCGTTCTCTATGCATTATTTATCTGTCAATCGGGTGTCATAGAGTGTGTTTAAGGCTGTAATAATTTTCTTGAATGATCACAAACCCATCATCATCATCATCATCATCATCATCAGGACAACCCAGTAGGGAACGACAACCACAAGGTGAATGGACGGCCACTGTTTGATGCCGAGCCTAACCACGCGTCGGTGCTTCCCGTCATCAACTTAATGAAAGCCGAGGACCTGCTAGGCAAAGAAGCACTCACTCCAGAACACATCAACCGCCCAGCACCCCCTAAACGACCGGCACATGTCTTATCTAAGGTGAGGTTACAGTAGCAAGTCTATTTCATTTCAGTCAAACCTTTGAATATTAACCTAACTCTGCCATAGTGTCTTTAGATGTATAACTAAAATAACTGTTTCTCGTACGTTGCAGATTGACAACCAGCTGGGCAGTGACATCACCAGTATGACTCCCTTCCACATGCTAGCCTTTGAGCAGCTGACCACCCCCATCCCCCCCACCAGCCAGCGTGGACCCGGCCCTCCCCCACCCTACTCCGAGAAGGACTGGGAGCTGCTGCCTCACATGACCTACGGACAGAAGAATGCTATGAGTAACAAGGTGAAGCTGTTTTCTTACCTTACAAAACACACAACTCTTTTTATTCTTTTCTTCTTCTACATCATAAACAGTTGGCGCCAGTAGGCTTTATGGAGGCTAAGATGGACTGCTGCTTAACCTGTTATTTGGTGTAGGTTCAGATTCTTTTTTATAGTAAAGTAGATTAACACATGACATGCATTCCCTTCCTCCAACAGGACACAGTATATGACTACAAGTCACGCCAGCGGGACAAAAGCAAGATTCTCAACCGTAACACTGACAAGAAGAATAACAAGTGGAAGTCAAGTGGAGGCAGCTGTGGCCGACCCTTACAAGTGAACAATGACCTGGACCAAACCCACCCGGCCCACCAGACCCACCTGGGCCACCAGACACACCAGACACACCCACCCACCACCTTTGGAGATGCTGACCTCCCTCTCAACCCACTCTGCCACCTCTCATTACATGGTGGGTGCTCAGCCTTACTTATAAATTAACCTTAAAAGTAATAAATCTATAAGAAGAAAAAACTATGAAATCCTAATTATATACAAGATTTAACATAATTTTATCAGAAAGATAAAAATAATTACACGCAAATGATATAGAGAGAGAAAAGAGGAAATTCTAAGTGTAATTCAACGAGTGTGTATGTAAGTAATGGTGTGCGTACATGTGTGTGTATTTGGCAGGCATCGACCAGCTTGAGGTGGTGTCGGACGGAGATGGTGGGATGTACGACACCCCCGAGGGCAGCGTGGATGGGGGGGAGGAGGAGGATCTAGACATTGGATCCATGGTGGAGGTGGTCATCAAGGAAGTGCCAAGGTCAGTGCCAGTGCCAGGACAGTGCCACTTCAGTATTGCATGGCGCTCTCTTTTCTTTTTCTCTTGCTTTCTCTCTATCTTTCTATTTCTCTCTATTGCTCTTTATTCTCTCTTTTATTTGTCTTTTATTCTCTCTCTCTCTCTTTCTCTCTCTCTCTCTCTTTGATGGTTCAGGATATAAATCAAGTATACAGATAGATATATGTATAGATGTATTGATAGATATTTCCCTCCTCCTCCTCCTTCAGGTTTGGTGTCATACGCTGGATTGGCTCTGTTCCCGGAGACAAGAAGGAAGGAAGGCTGGCAGCAGGTGTGGAAATGGTAAAGGGAACTATGGATTTATATGTTAATGTAGTGAATGTTGAAGAAATACTTTTATTATTTATCTTTATGTACTTTTTGGAGTGCTTTCCTTCCTTCCTTCCTTCCTTCATTTCTTTCTTTCTTTCATTTTTTTTTTCCTTTCCTTTCTTCCTTACGTTTCCTGTATCAATATTTGAAGTGAGTAATGGCTTGAATACTTTTAACATTTATTTATATGTACTTTTTGGAGACTTTTCTTTCTTTCTTTCCTTCCTTCGTTCCTTCCTTCCTTCCTTTCTTTCTATCTATCTTACATTTCCTGTGCGTAATAAATAATATCTTACAACCCTTCAGGAGGACGCAGAAGATGGCTTGTCCGACGGCACATTCTGCGGCAAGAGGTACTTCAGCTGTCCTCCTGGCAAGGCACTGTTTGTGTGGCTGAGGATGTGCCACAAGGACAGTCGCTTCCTTGAGTCTGTCTCTTCTAACCCAAGAGCAAGTCTAGGTGAGTGGAGGGAAGGGATCAGTGGGAGGGAAGGGATTGATTGAAGGAACACAAGGAAAATACAAGGAAAGGATAAACGCAGCAAAGAAAAAAAGATTGCCAGCCAGATAGTTATGTTAATCTCCCTATGTTTATTTTGCACTACCATATTGACTTTTTTTTTATAGTTAAGTTTTATAGTTAAGTTTATTTTTTAATAGTTTAGTTTCCCTATTTTTCAGCTCAATGTTGTGCAGAAGTCGGAAAATTTTATCATCTGTCTAGTAATGTGATTAAATAATTAGAAATGTGCTTATTTTTGGTATTTATATCGATCTATCTATCTATTTTTGGTCTGGCGATAAAGGGGATATTTTTCTAACATATTTTTGTTTGCCCTTGGCCAGTACTCTTTTAAAGTGAAAAAAAAATCTACTACAGTCTCTGGCGCCTCAAATCCTCTGAGAATGTTTCCCAAGGGTACAATCACAGAGGGAATGACTAATGCACTTCTATGTTTCCCTAACCATGTACTTACCACTTACCACTCACATTCTTCATATATCTAGAATGAGGTTAAATGGGAGTCTAATGTAGTTCTTGATATATTTAAATTGATGTTCTTTATATATTCCTCTTATTATGGTATCAGTTTATTTTTATTCATATTTATTTCATACATTTCAATTGATATTCTTTTTATATTCATTTTATTGTGGTATCAGTTCATTTATATTCATTTATTTCATACATTTCAATTGATATTCTTTTTATATTCATTTTATTATCCTATTGACTCATTTTTATTCATATTTATTTCTCCAAAGGCATTTCTCTTACCTCTTTTCCCACTGCATTGATGTTAGACTTTTGATTCTGATTTGGTTAAAGTTTCACCTCCATGTCTTGGGATTAGTAGGGTATCACAATGTCTCTATACTTACATACATACTGACTGTCCTTCCTTCCAAGTAATGTAATGCCATAATAATGCTTCTCTTCTTCCTTTGTGCTAAGCTTTTCATACTTATTTATTATATTGGTAATCAGCATTTAATGTACTCCTTGGGTGAACCAGTATCTTATTTTTGTTGTTATTAATTTTTTTTCATGTACGTAAACTCCTTTTTTATTCTCTCAATAAACTCCATAGATGAATGACTTGTAGTATTTATTATTTTTGGTAATTGTAATATCTTTGAATACCTCCACGGAAGCTTGTACTTAAACTTATTTTTATGTTAACCTTTTGCTAAACATGGAAGCCTCGCTGAACCAAGCTTCTCTCTGTCTGCCATAGTTTCCATAAAGTTAATGGGTGTGCCAGCTAACATCCCAGTCTTGGCCCTTGCTTGTGTATTGTTAATCCTTATATAAATCACTCTCTTCACTTACCATACATAATAAATTTCATAAATGTATTCTCTTTGCCTTTATGAATTCAATTGGTGGTGGTATTGTATTCTAAACCCTATTGTTAGGTAAATACGTAACGTTTGTGTGCCTCTGATCTTAGCCATTGAAGGTAAAGGAAGGATGTAAATGAATCTATCTTCTTCTGCCTTTGTTTCAGGGGGGTTGGTGTTGGTCTGAGTCGGGCTCTTCTCGAGGTGCTTGAACCAATTCATTTTGTTTAAGATATGATTTCTTGACAAAATTGTATTGTATTTTCATCACTGCATTGGTCTTTTGAATCCTTGAACATTATTATTGTGTTCAAGTTAGTGTGAGAGAGAGAAAGAGAGAGAGAGAGAGAGAGAGAGAGAGAGAGAGAGAGAGAGAGAGAGAGTATATGCAGTGACTGTGCTTGCATCTGCATTCTCTATTGCTTGATTTTATATTGGAATGTTATTTTTCTGGCTAATAACAAGCATTTGAAACTGACTATGATTTGTGTGCAATGAAATAATAACTAACCTCAGTTATAGCAAGCTATTGTTGATTCCAGTGGTGCATGAACATAACTATAATACAAAGTGATCAATTCTCACTTTGTATTCTCTCGCTCAAAACTACTTTCATGGTCTTTATCCAATCACCATTCAGACAGTTCAAACACATTTAAAACACATATGTATATACAGGTTTATTATTTATTATCATCACTTCAGTTTGATTTCAATAGTTGTATACTTAGAAATCTACATAAAGTTAGAACATAATTACATCTCTTTCTCTCTATCTATCTATGTCTCTATCTATCTATCCATCCATTACACAGCCTTTGGAAGCATGGACTGCCAGCCTGTTGGGGGAAGTGTGGCACCATTGTCGGCTCCGGATGATGTGAGAGCAATGTTTGGCAAGAATCGAGGCATTCAAGGTCACCAAAACTCATGTTATTTGGACGCAAC
The DNA here is from genome assembly GCA_036785275.1 of Cancer borealis. Taxonomy (NCBI): domain Eukaryota; kingdom Metazoa; phylum Arthropoda; class Malacostraca; order Decapoda; family Cancridae; genus Cancer; species Cancer borealis. Next base: position 45,004 of record JAXIVD010002686.1, read on the forward strand.
TCTCTTCAGTATGTTTGCGTTTACAAGGTGGGTGCAGTGCAGGGGCTCAGATTCATTATATTACACTGTTTTTTGGATTATTCTCAATGTGATTTATGTAGGTTTTATAAGGAAATGAACCTTTAAATCAAGTGCCGTTTATATATATATTTATTTTCATCTGACTTCCGCATATTTCATATATATTATATATTATATATATATATATATATATATATATATATATATATATATATATATATATATATATATGTATAAATATATATATATATATATATATATATATATATATATATGTATATATGTATATATATATATATATATATATATATATATATATATATATATATATATATATATATATATATATATATATATATTATGCATACACGTGTGCATGTGGAATGAATTCCAAGGTACAATGGCGCTGAATATTCATCACGGAGTTATAGGTTTGTGTTTTATTATCAGTGTATAAGACGACCCTTAGATTTAGAAGCCTTAAACTTGGCAAAAAATCTTGTCTTATAGTCCGGTATATACGGTATATAATTATTCTCTTTGCAGTGTATTGGACTTGGAAAATGACCAAGTGAAAATAATGGATCTTTGTTATATCATTCTCAAGTTTTATAATTGTTATCTCCCTACAGTGTGTTTGACAACCTGTTATTCCGACCCCAAACCTCACATGACATCAAGGAGTACAATGAGGTCCAGCGAGTGTTACGTGAGGAGATCGTCAACCCCCTGCGTGCCAACCTCTTCGTGCGTGCAGACCGCATCATGAAGCTACGCACCATGCTGGACCACCTCTCATCCGTGCGCGGCCTCACCACAGAGGAGAAAGGTAGGAAAAAAAATAAATAAATAAGATTGCAAACAGAAAGGTACAAAAAAATAAATAAATAAGTGTTACGTTAACCCAATTTTCAGACCCCGAGGAGTTCCTGCATTCCTTACTGGCACAGATCTTGCAAGCCGAGCCACTCCTGCAGCTGTCGTCAGGCCAGGAAGCATATCACTATCAGCTCTTTGTGGACAAGGATGAGAAGCTGAATCTGCCCTCGGTCCAGACTCTCTTTGACCAATCTTTCCTCACCTCAGACATCAAACTCAAACAAGTACGACATTCACTTGTTTTAATTGTGATATTACTCTCATCTTGACCTTTATGCCGAGAGAGGGAAGGTCGAGTGTAATCAAATATGCTTACTAATTTGATGAGGCGTTTTAAGACCCAATATGTTTCAGGTTCCGTCCTGCCTCATCATCCAGATGCCTCGCTTTGGGAAGGACTACAAGATGTACCCTCGCATCCTCCCCTCCATGGTGCTGGATGTCACCGATGTTATAGAAGATTGTAAGTATTGTCTGGTGGGAGGGACAAGAACTGTAATTAAATTGTTGGTACTCTTAGACTTCTTATGATAAATAGTCAGTTATTGGTAGCCTGGTAAAGTTATGGATAGTACTCTTGACTCATAACTCTGGCTAAACTGAGACTATTTGTAGCAGAGATTAGGTTTGAATCTAAGTTACAGTCTGGCAGGGGAAGGAAGTCTCAGTTTTATTCAGCTCACTTTACAATAATAGCCATCAATAATATCATCTTCCACATGCTTCCTTAGTCCACCCAGCCACACACATACATGTAAAAAAACAAATTTGTTTATTTTTCACCCTACAAGATCTTATTTCCACTGAGGTAATCTGATGACTGTGTTTCCTCATCAGCTCCCAGGCAGTGCATCATCTGTGGCAAGTTGGCTGAGTATGAGTGTCGGGAATGCTTCGGGCAGTGTGGATCAGGCTTGGAGAGTATCGCCTTCTGTGCCAAGTGTATGGATAAGGTGAAGGAGTAAAGATATTAATTAACTCGGATGAATATATACGTAATTATGATTTTTATTATGATTATTATTTTTTTGTTCTTCTATAGTTTCCTGCTTTATATCCAAATTGACTCAGCTGAATATTTAATGGCATGAATTATTTTTCTGTCCTTTTGTAGTTTCCTTTTATTATTATTGTTATATATATCCCAATTTCAGGTCCACAGCCATAAGAAGAGAGGTTGTCACGCATCTACACGCAAGCTTAAGGTTCCACCAGACTTCCAGGTAACAGCGAGGATGTGAGGATAACATTACAACACAACATAACATAACATAACCAAAGCTCCTACAGGCTCTACAACGGAACTCATGATAAAAAAATATAAATAAATCAAGTGTTTCATCAGCGGCTTTGAATACAGTTTAAATTCACATTATTTAGTTGTTGAAGAGAATGAGTGTGTATAGTGTATAGTGTTAATACTTTGTCCAGATGTTGGCTGACCACTGTGGGACAATACCAAGGGTTTACATGGAGCTGTTTGCCGTTGTCTGCATTGAGACTTCACACTATGTTGCCTTCACTCGCTGTGGCTCCGGTGCCGATGCCACCTGGTGCTTCTTTGACTCTATGGCGGACAGGAAGGGTGAGGGAGGAAGCATCTTTGTCATCCTATATTAAATACTTGGTTAACTGTGTGTTTTAGTGTAAGGCTTATTAGTTAGTCATTTGCTTACTGGTTCATTATCAAAGGTATTACATATTGGCTGGCTGTGCAAGTTAGGGATGCATGGCTGGAAGTGAGGTTATGTTACATCTTTGGAGGGACTGGATCTGAAGGGAATGATGTATTATGTATTTCATTGTTACTGTGTGTGTGTGTAAAAAAAAAAAAAAAAAAATTTTTTTTTTTTTTTTTTTTTTTTTTTCTGGCATTAACAACAAAAATACGAAAAATAATAATAAAAAAAAGACTGGTTGAATGTTTCAGGTGAGCAGCACGGTTACAACATTCCTACTGTGGTGGAGTGTGGTGACCTGATGCAGTGGGTGGGGGATGAAGGGAGTCAGATGCTGCACGCTGTCACAGACAACAAGGCACTGCCGGACCTGCCGCGCCGCCTCCTCTGTGATGCCTACATGTGCTTCTACCAGAGTCCTAAGGTCATGATGTACAGATAAAGAGAGTACTTTATTTTTATAGTGTAAATACATACTTTATATTGACTCTGTGGACTCACAGTGTCACTCCTTAATAATGATGGACTATTAATGCCATATTGCATGTAATGTAAATACATATTTATATTTGACGAATTTGAGATATAGAAAATTATAAAGTATATCTTATATGAATCCAACAAATTTCTAGCAATATGACATGCACTGTGAGTTTTGAATGCTTTGATGCACTTGTTAAGTACACAATACACTGATTAAGTGTTAAGTACATGTATGTATGTGTGTACAATGCAGGTAATTTGGACTGAAGATGAGCTATTGTATTTATATTCATCTCAATATTTTATTTATTCTATGAAATGGAACACAACTTTGGCTGATGTTTATTGGGTGTGTCAAAAAGTTTTATATTATGTTGTAGTTCATAGTTTGACTGAACCAAATATTTGCAGTTGTTCATAATGTTTTAATTTTGTGTATTTCATAACTTTTCTATTCTAATAGCTAATTACGTGATTGAAGTATTGAAATTGATTCCTTGTGTGATTTTTTTTATACCAGTGTTAAAAACATAATGCTAAACTATGTTATTTGATTTCAGAGGAAGTTATGGTACTTAAACAGGATTTATATTTTCTGTGTGGTCTGGGAAGCCTCTCCTCCGTGATTTCTCCCATGAACAGACAGGGTGCAGAGGGGAAGGGAGAGTAAAGTCTCCCTGAACCCTAAATGCCTTGCCTTGGCTATACCCTTAAATTTTAATGGGGATATAAACCAAGTATATAGATAAATAGTTTCTAATAATGGTTTCTAAAAATTTTTTCCATTGAAGAGAGCCGGTAAAGGAAGACACCTGCTTTGAAGATCTCAGAATATTTGTTGTAATTTTCATCAATACTGTTATTCATTGGTTATCCTGGCTGTGTGGTCTTCCTGAGTGTGGTGTTAATGTTCAAGTGTTGGTGTTCACAAGGACAGAATGCTTGTACAATGCTTCCTCCAATTTTGCGGCCAAGACCATTCTCCATCTCTGCAAGCCCAGGTACAGTAAAATGTTCATTTAAATTAATTTTCTTATGGATAATAATAATGTTTATGTATTTCTGTATTTATTTTTTTTATTGTAAGATGTATAATTACATTTACATACAAACAAGGGCAAAAATATGACTAAAATCACCATAAGGTTAATGATTCCAATTTTGCAAATTCACATTTTGCGGCCTGCAATGTTGACCAATTTCACGCAAAATTTGAGGGAGCACTGTAATTGAATGTTATTTGAATCCCTTGTTATTTTTGTGTTTTGAGATGCTAACAAACCTTGATTGGGTTGTGTCGGATGGATGAGGTGAGGAATGAGAGTGTCAGGTTTTCAAGAGTCGTATGCTTTGCCTCTATTGGTTCATTATTAGTATTCAGTATTCACATCTTTCCACATTTGTGTTGTGTAAAATTAACTGGTCATTCATAATATCACTGAAAAATATACAGTAATGAAAAGTAAATGTGTGTGTGTGTGTGTGCATGCATGTTTATGTGTGTATAGAACAATATCACCTTATATGAATTAAGACAAACATACATTTACTATTTTTCCAGTCTCCTTATGACCAGATCCTAATTATTTGATTCATTAAGAGACCCTGAAAATATATTATGGAACAATAAGCAACACGTAAACTTACTTTATTTATTGATTCACATTACGTACGATACTGTATAAACTTTCCTTTGTAACGCGTCTCCACCAGAGGGAGAAATTTTTTTATATTTACCGTATCTGTATCCCTTCAAAACCTTACACAGTTTGACCATCACTAATCCGGCAATCAATATTCCGGTTCCATCAGTTTTCCGGCATGAATTTCAGAGTGCAGTTTTAAATTTCATGAGTTGGCGCATCACTGTTTTCGGGAGGCACTGTTTGTGTTTATGTTTTGATGGCGCTGTACCCAGAATGAGGTGTTTGCTCATGCCGGATTATTAATAGTCAACCTTATACTCTCAGGCCTCTGTTATCCTTACCTCCATAACACTCTATCATCTCGTCTCTTCTCTCTATTAATGATTTGTTACAGGTACTGCGCTACCGTGTGCATTTGTGTGTGTGAAGAGCATTACCAACAAAATCTTGCAAGGTACATATTATTTTTAAAGTTAATATAAATCTGTCTTACATATCTCAATGTATATATACTTTCCTGTAGGTTAGAGAGCAGCATTTTACTCTAGTCAGTTTCTATCTTCTTTCTTTTTTTAATACTATTTCTTGGATTTAAGTGTGTTTTTTGGATGCTGCAACATTTTTTATATAGTATTGATTTAGCTTTTTACAATGGCATAATTTTCTGTCGTGTTGTGTTATGCAATAAGATTTTTTTGTGTGTGTGCAAGGGAAGAAAAAAAAGAGTTATCAAATATTTTCATATACATGTAATACAATACTTATTTTATGATATTTAATAACCACAGTTTGCATTCAATTGAGCTGTAACGACCAGAAAGTTATGTGTGTGTGTAAGTAAGGTCGTTATAGGCTCAGAAAAAACACCATCTTTGTATATTGTTTGAAAATATCACTAACAATATTAGTCATAATATTTATTCTTGTAATTAATCGGATAAATCTATTTCACTGCTCTCTATCTATCTATCCTCTCTCTCTCTTTCTCTCTTTCTCTCTTTCTCTTTCTTTTCTTCCATATTTTCAAAGAACTGTGCCAAGGTATTTCACTCCAAGCCTCATGCATATCTTTTTATAAACTGTGTATATATTACACTGCATTATATATACTCAGTCTTCTTCCAAATTCATGTATGGCCTTTCATAATTATTTCTTTTTTTTTCTAATACATGTACTTCTTAAAAACGTGAGATCTTTTCTTTATCACCATTTACCTGTCCAATTAAGGTGCGGTACAGCTGACTGCAGGTATGAAGGTATGAGTAAACGTAGACAGTAATTGCCTCATTAAAGATATAATTATTACCTTCATGTGAGTAAGTAAACCTTCATTGCATACCAAACCAAGAGAAGAAATGCTGATGAAAACATTTATATTGACTTTTTTATACAGATTTTAGTGGGAGATTTAACTTTTCGTGGTGGTTGAGTTATGGTTGTGAGGATGTATGTGTGTGTGGATATGTAAGGATGTGAGTGTTTGTGTATGTGGATGTGGATATGTAAGGATGTGAGTGTTTGTGTGTGTGGATGTGGATATGTAAGGCTGTGAGTGTTTGTGTGTGAGCATGTAAGTGGATGTGTGTGAGGGTGTAAGAGTGTGAGCGTATCCTTGTCGTGGTTGGGTAACAAGAGTGGCGACGAATTATCATACAACAACGAGGCGTGAATGCGAGTATTAAGACAACATACGAGACTGGTTTAAGGTGAAAAAAAAATGCAGCATAGCGTCTAGAAGTGTTTTACGGCATAACTATAACAAAAACTATAACCATTACTATAACTTTATGTCCTTTCTTACGCAAGAGGATGATGATAAAATAAAAGTAATGTGTTAAGGTAGCGTGGAATTCCTTAAGCGATCCTGATTGAGTGTATTAGAAGAATAGTAAAGATTGGTTCTGATTGTGAAGGATACGTGTGTGTAACCTTGAAATGCCTGCCTGTTCGTCTGTCTGTGTGTATGCTTGTTTAGTGTACGTGTGTGTGGGTTGCGTCATACATATATAAAGTAGGTATTACTATATTATAATTGTTGGTGATTGATTGATTGTAGTGATTGTTGGTGCTCTCTCTCTCTCTCTCTCTCTCTCTCTCTCTCTCTCTCTCTCTCTCTCTCTCTCTCTCTCTCTCTCTCTCTCTCTCTCTCTCTCTCCTAGTTTTGCAAGAAGTTACACGCAATCACTAACTCTTGGGGATTAAACTTTGAGGTGAGAGGAGACGTGACTTCACTGTCCTTGCTCTCCCTCCCTCATCCTCCTTCCCTCCCTCACCCTCCTTTCCATCCTTATACTTTATAGGCTTATAGATTATTGTGTGGGTGGGTGTGTTCCAGTGACATATATACATACATAGTTTTAAGGGCAGTCTTATAATCGTAAAGAACGACCGAAAAATACATGATGAAAATAGTTAGGAGGTGAGATATTAAGTAATTAGGTTAAAAAAAACACACACACACACACACACACACTTGATCTAGCTACACATTAACCGTAAAACTTACCTTATCGGGGTGACTAAAATAGATTAAAAAATATATATATATATATACATAAAAAAATGAGTAAGGTATGAGAGAGATAAGAGCAATAGTGTTAGCTTCTTTTTTTTCATCTCTTCCTGATAGAACGTGTGTGTGTTTAGTGAGGTATATTGCAAGCTTCCTCTCATCCACCTTTCATTAGCTAGCACAGGCAAGAGAGAGAGAAAGAATGTGTCTTAGCATGTGGGAGAATGTGATAAAAAGAAAAAGTCATTCTGTTGTATTATGACGTGGAAAGTATTTTTGGAGTATTGTGGGAAATTTATATTGGTTAGTCCTTCCTCCTCTTTCTCCTCACTGTTCTTCATATATGTAATAATAATAATAACACTAATCTCTATATACTGATAGCAGCGGAAATAGTATACATGATAGCATTTCCCAGTAGTAGTATAATTATATTTTTTTTTTATAATAGTATGTGTGTATTGGTATTAGAAGTATAGGGCAAGTAGTATCAGTATAGCAGTAATAATAATAAACAAAAATAGTAGGTATAGAAACAGCAATGATTATACGTAACAACTTTAGTGACGAAAATAGTTATAGTTATACAATAAGTTATAGAAGTATTACTTATTACATATTATCGGTAGTGTGCGACGAGAATAGTTGTAGTTATAGAGAAAAAGCATTAAGGCGGCGTCACGCACTTTTTTTTCCGTCAGTGTTATCGGTTTCAACGTTTTTCTTCCTCGTTCCGTGTTTTTTTTCCTTCAAATCAATGCATAGTGGATGATATGAAATTATTCGAAGTAAATGGTTAACTTGTATCTAAATAAAATATAAAAAATTAAAATTCCTTAAATTATAACAATTTAAATGATAAAATGTTGATATAACGGCTGCTTCTTTGTGACTTTGCGCGCTCCAGAAAGTGTCCATTTTCACAGTTGATGGAAAAAGTGCCTTAATTAAGTGTTTGAAGTGATCTGAACAAGTATCTGAGGTTGAATTTACAGTGCATTATAAAGGTAAGGAGATATCGAATGAGTTGTCTTACTAATATTTACCGAGAATAGTTGTAATTATAGAGGAAAGACATGACTTTTTTGTGTTGAGGATTCCGAGGCGAGGCTAGGCGTGTGTCCGTCACTCTAGAAGCAGGAATTAGGAACACCAGTAGCAGTAGCAGAAGGGCAAGTGTTAATAATTGAAAGGTTCGGTGTAAAGGAGGAATGTTACATAAATAAGTATACAAAGGTTGGCTGTCTATTAAGGATGTGTTGTATTGATTTTAAACTAGTGATGACGAGATTGGATTTAAGGAGAAATAATTTTACTACTACTACTATTACTATTACTTTGTCGAGCTTGGGTTTAAGGAATACTGTTCGAACTACTACTACCACTATTACTATTACTACTACTACTATTTTTTTTAACTTATACTACTATATACATACTTCTATGACTTATTATTACTATCATCGTCGTTATCATCATCATCATCTATTAAACGGAATTATATACTCGTACAAACTTTTTCGATACCCCACACCTAACCTAGCATAACGTAACATAACATAACATAACATAACATAACATAACATAACCTATCACCACCGCACCCAACAAGTCTCGCGGGGAGGGAAACATCAGTTAAAACAGGAATATTTTTCGGGTAATCCCCACGGAAACAGCACAGATTGACTTTTCCTTTTTATTTTTATTTAATTTTTATTATTTTTATTTTTATTTAGTAATTTTATCCTAGAGTGTTTTGAGATAATTTTTTTTTTTTATATAATCATTGGTGTAAAACTTTCCTTGTATTGTTACTACGTTTTAATATAAATTTTCGTTTTTCTTGTCAACGTGTATTTGTTATTACGTATGCACTCTCTCTCTCTCTCTCTCTCTCTCTCTCTCTCTCTCTCTCTCTCTCTCTCTCTCTCTCTCTCTCTCTCTCTCTCTCTCTCTCATTTACCCCACATTCAGAGTCGTCACGATTAATTCCTCTCCTGCCCTCCCTCCCTTCCCTCCCTCCTTTCTTTTCTTCCCTTCCCTTCCCTTCCCTCCATCCTCCATCCCTCATCAGCCTTCACTTCACTGCCTTTCCCATACCTCTCTCCTCCTCCTCCTCTCCTCGTCGCTCCTCCTCCTCCTCCCCTCCTCCTCCTCCTCCTCCTCTCCTCTTCTTCTTCTTCTCTCTTCTAGTTAACTAATATCTATTTGCTCTGACTTTCTCACACTCCTCTTCCTTACATTATTTTTCTCTCCCTATCCCTCCCTTCCTCCTCCCTCATCCCCAACCAGCATTTCTCTCCCCATCTCGTCTTCTCTCCCAAACCAGCATTTCCCTCCCCCCCTCTCTCTCTCTTTCTCTCTCCCTCTAACCTTCCTCTCTCCTCTTGAAATTGGTGAGAGCCAAGGTCAGTAAAGGGAAGAAAGAATGTGATCTCTCTCTCTCTCTCTCTCTCTCTCTCTCTCTCTCTCTCTCTCTCTCTCTCTCTCTCTCTCTCTCATCTCGTCTCTCTCTCTCTCTCTCTCTCTCTCTCTCTCTCTCTCTCTCTCTCTCATTTTCATCCCTTCTATGACTTTCTATTTGCTTTCATTTTTATTATTATTTGTGATGCTGTTGTTCGGTTAGGTTAGATTATATTAGGAATAGTTAGATTAGAATAGATTAGGTTAAGTTAGGTTAGGTATGAGGAATATGGTGTTAGGATGGTGGGGGGAGGAAGGATAGAGGTGGATGTGCATAGAGGGTGATTTTGGGGGCTGTGGTGTTGGGGGGGAGTTGGGGTGTCCTGGTGTGGTGGGGCGGAGGAAGGCAGAGCGTATGTGTGTGTGTGTGTGTGTGTGTGTGTGTGTGTGTGTGTGTGTGTGTGTGTGCGTGTGTGTGTGTGTGTGTCTGTACCAGTAATTAATTAACATCAGATACTGTTCATTTATTCATTTATTTATATATTTATTGGAATAATTTACTTATTCATATATTCATTAGTATGTCGTTATTTATTTAGTTATTACTACTTACCTAATGCACACACGCGCGCGCTCACACACCACACACACACACACACACACACACACACACACACACACACACACACACACACACACACACACACATAGTCATACACACTAACTTTGCTAGGAGTATACAGTAGACAACCTGCCCCGGTGGAATACTCTAGAGAGGTACTTACAACAATGTAGTCAGTGCTGCAGACTGAGTGATTCCCCGTGTCTGTCCTCTCTTCCCGGTTCCCTAGTGTCTCATTTACACAAGAGAGCAACTGCAGCCTGCCCTCTAAACACAACTTCTACTACTACCTACATAACATTACTACACCTTACACTTTTACACTCTTCAAATTATAATATAAATCCAGCCTCGGAGTCCCCATCTGAGGACTGGACCACAAACTTTTACTTCTACTGTCTTCTTTGCAG
>JAXIVD010002687.1:0-5000 GCA_036785275.1 Cancer borealis
GTGTTTATTGGAGAAATTTTCAGAAACGTTCAGATCAGCTATAACTTCACCGAAAAACGAAACGAAAAAAAAAAACGAGAGAAAAAAAACTTGTCCAACATAAAACATTTTCGAAGGACTCACTCGTCTTCCCTCGTGTCGAATCCTGGCAAAGAGAACACGAAGGAATGCTTTGTGTATGTGTATGTGTGTGTGTGTGTGTGTGTGTGTGTGTGTGTGTGTGTGTGTGTGTGTGTGTGTGTGTGTGTGTGTGTGTGTGTGTGTGTGTGTGTGTGTGTTCTCGGGGTCAGGGGAGACTCTGGCCGTGAGGATCATGCCAGGAAGTCGCTCATAGGAAATATAATAGATAACTTGACTATGACCTGTTACCTTCAAAAATATTAATTGTTTATAGTTTGAGGAAAATTCTGAGTGTCCTTTGCATATTGTTTGTGTTTTAGTAGTTCTGTTTTAAGTAATAATCTATATATTTCTATCAAAGTTTTGTTTCATACGTGTTTTTGTTTATTAATAATTTATCTTTAACAAGAAAATAGAACTTGAAAAGGTGCTCAAAAGTTTCAAATGATGAGGTGGTCTTTCATCATATACAGATACTTTCTCTAAGCCCGAAACATGAATACTAAGAAAAAAGTAGTGGACGTAGTGAGCAAACAACACTTTTCAAGGCTTCAGTAGGTGACGTGCCTTGAGTCAGGGTGAGGCTGAGACATTCACTGTTGAACGTCGGCCTTCATCAGGGATTAATGTCGTCTCTCTACCCATCTGTGTGTATTTTTTCATGTCTTTTTTTTCTTTCGTACTATTTTTCCGCCTCTGTTTATTAGCATATGCTCTCTCTCTCTCTCTCGCTCTTTTTTTTTTTTCTCTCTCTCTTTTGTTTTTCTCCCTCTAGGTGTCTCTCTTAAATGAAAAAAACAATAAAAAAACAAATAAAACATTGTGTATATAATTTTAACACTCCACAGTCAGTGTAAAATTGAACAAAAATGGTCACTTTCTATAAAGCAGAAATAACAAACAACAATATATATTACGTACAAAAAACAAACTGAAATTTAATGGGTTTTGTTGTGGCGACGGTTGAGTGCGCACGGGGAGGGAAGGAAAAGGTCGGTGAAGTAGTGGTGGAACGTTGAGCGATCTTTTTACTAAGGTTACCTGCATGGCCAACCTTCTTTTAGGTCACCTTCCTTCATCTTCATCTTCAAATCTTCCATCTTTCTTCTCAGCAGGTGTCAGTTGCTCTCCTCTTAACCTTTGCTTCCATAGTGCTTCGTGCGTAAGGTTTTCAAAGCTTTGTTAACTCTTAGAATCTGTAGTGAATTTGGAAGAATAGAAATATATGAAAACTTGAGATTGGAGAGGCAGGGAGAGGGGAAGGAAAGGAGAAAAAGAGGGAGGGAGAGTAGGAGGAAAGGAGGAAAGGACGGAGGGAAAGAGAGAGGGAGAGAGGTAATGCATCTAAATGGAATGTGAGGTACGTGCTAGTGGAAGCTAATGGGAAGTGTGTTTCTGTGAAGGCATCGACTAAAATATATATTCAAATGACTAATATGTTTCTAAATTTATATATATATATCTTACTACACACGGCGTTTTTTATTTATTATTTTATGCAGTGAACAGTATTGTTTTCATATCACACGCGCTTATTAGACTAAAAGAATACTTGCGAGTTCGTTTTTAGGAAAGGAAAGGAAAGAAAGCATAACGCCAGTCATAGATATAAAGAAATATAATGTCATTTACCAAACACGAGTTTCCATGCGGTGTGTGTGTGTGTGTGTGTGTGTGTGTGTGTGTGTGTGTGTGTGTGTGTCTGTGTGTGTGTGTGTGTGTGTGTGTGTGTGTGTGTGTGTGTGTGTGTGTGTGTGTGTGTGTGTGTGTGTGTGTGTGTGTGTGTGTAAGTGGCATTACACTCCCACTTTCAAGAGAGTTTAAATCATCCAAAGAAATAAAAACAGAGAAAGCCAGACAGCCCTAAAGGCAGCCAGCTTATCACCATGCGAGCCTAAGTGCAGCATACTCGTGTTCAGAACTATAGCATACCGTCATCACACACACACACACACACACACACACACACACACACACACACACACACACACACACACACACACACACACACACACACACACACACACACACACACACACACACACCGCATGGAAACCTTTGCCACGACACGTTGCTAAACCTCACCCACACAATACCTTAGAACACTGATATAATAGGAAGGTTTTGATACTGACCTAACCTAACCTAACCTAACCTTGCCCGCATAACACACAACTTAGAACTTAGGGAGGTTTACTTACTGACCTGACCTTACTCACGCCTTCCATTTTCCTTATGATGAGTGTTATGGTACAAAAATTATATGCATTGACCTTTATCTTTAGTTTATTTTCTATCTATTATGTTTCGTACCTTTAAACATTCTGTTTAGTGTTTTAAGGTGACGTCTCTAAGTCTGTGCTGCTTTCCTTTCCCTTTGTTCTTTAACTTGCCCTTGTCCCTGCCCTTGCCCAGCCACATTCCCTTCCCCAGCACCTCTCTCTTCGCCCTGGCTCAGTCTCAGTCCCAGTCCAAGTCCTCGCTCTGCCTCGCCTCGCCTCGCCCTCTCTGCATCTGTATTCTGGGAACTGTGTATGCAAAGGACCGCCGCTTCTGTCCCTCGTGTGGAAACAGAGTGTGGAGGGAGTGTTGCATGCTGTTCACACACACACACACACACACACACACACACACACACACACACACACACACACACACAGACACACACACACACACACACACACACACACACACACACACACACACACACACACACACACACACACACACACACACACACACACACACACACACACACACACACACACACACACACACACACACAACAGATGGATTAAAAGGCTAAATGACTGCATCTCAAAGGGACAATATATGCAAAAAACGGAGACCAGACAGAAGATGGCAAAATTAAATAAAAAAAACTTACACACAAGACTTAGCAGAGAATTGTAATGCCGTAACACAGGGAGAATAAAAAGAGATTTGTGCCCAATGGATGATGATGATGATGATAATGATGATGATATATTTATATATTTATTTATTTATTACTATTCATTTCCTTACGATGGTAACTACGTACGTACACGCAATTTTAAGCTCGCAGACATATACGTATACATGAAAAAAGTAATAGAGTCATGATATAATACGAGGAGAAGGAGGAGGAGGAGAAGGAGGAGGAGGAGAAGGAAGAGGAGAAGGAGGAAGAGGAGAAAGGGGAGGAGGAGAAGGAGGAGGAAAAAAAGAGAAGGAAGAAGAGAAGGAAGAGGAGGTGTGTTTTTGAAGGGTTCTCAGACAGGAAGAAGTCATTAGGAAACAGGGCCGAGGTAAGGTGGGTGAGGCGAGTAAGGCAAATGATACGTTGCAAGAAAAAGTAGGCGGGAGAGGATGAGGCTGAGGTGTTAAAGTGTGTGTTGGAAGCCTTGAGAGGACTGGGAAGCAAAGGAAGCTGGGCCACGCGGGGCAGAGAACCTCATGTTGTTATTATTATTATTATTATTATTATTATTATTATTATTATTATTATTATTATTATTATTATTATTATTATTATTATTATTGTTATTATTATTGTTGTTATTATTATTGTTATTGTTATTGTTATTATAGTTGTTGCGTATTGTCATGTGTTTGTGTGTTTGTGTGTGTGTGTCTATATGTGTGTGTGTGTGTGTGTGTGTGTGTGTGTGTGTGTGTGTGTGTGTGTGTGTGTGTGTGTGTGTGTGTGTGTGTGTGTGTGTGTGTGTGTGTGTGTGTGTGTGTGTGTGTGTGTGTGTGTGTGTGTGTGTGTGTGTGTTGTGTGTGTGTGTGTGTGTGTGTGTGTGTGTGTGTGTGTGTGTGTGTGTGTGTGTGTGTGTGTGTGTGTGTGTGTGTGTGTGTGTGTGTATGTGTGTGTGTATGTGTGTGTGTGTGTGTGTGTGTGTGTGTGTGTGTGTCTGTGTGTGTGTGTGTGTGTGTGTGTGTGTGTGTGTGTTGTTCCTGAGGCCATCACTGTCCTTGTCTCTTCAACATTCCATAATATATTCTTACTTTTTTTCTTTTTATTTTTTGTACGTTGAACATGAAAGAGTTAATGTTACTTTTTCACTCATGCACATCCTGCATATACATATACATATATATATATATATATATATATATATATATATATATATATATATATATATATATATATATATATATGTATATATATATATATATATATATATATATATATATATATATATATATATATATATATATATATATATATTATTTTTTCTTTCTTTCTTTTAAACAATTCATACATCAGTGAATATTATTATTTATTCAGTCTTTTATTAACTATCATATATACAAGTTTTTCGTTCATCTTTCATCATATAATTTTAATGTATTGAATCTCCATTTTCTCTAATGAAGGAAAAAACGTAATTATTTATAACTTAACCATCGCCTTGAACACACACTTCGGCTCCTGATCATCACACTCAGTACAGCTTCACCTCACGGACAAGACACTCAGGTTACCATGCACACTCTATAATATGCCAATCACTAGTTACCTTTTTACCGTGATAAGAAGCCTCAGACGCCTGATATATGAAGAGGGGATAGGGAAGGGAGGTGTCTTTATTTTACATTTTTTTTACATTGGGGAATTTTTTTTATATTAGGGAGTTTATGCATAACTGCAAATAACCACTGATGTAGATTAAAGAAAGAGAGGAGTAGATTAGACTATTAAAAACATTGCATAATATTCTATCAATCACGTCACTGCTTAACAATTTTTCAGGCGACTAATTTTTTTCTCCGCAGTAAAGAAAGTAAATAGGATAAGATAAAAAAAATAAATGAACATCATATAATTTAGGAAATGATCGTGTGTATACATAGATGAGTTATGCAATGTTTATATTAAGCTGCCTTCCTCT
>JAXIVD010002687.1:15000-37500 GCA_036785275.1 Cancer borealis
TGTCAGTCATCGCAACGTTTATCATTTCCATGTGCAGGTCATTATTTTTTTTTTCTCTCTCGCCTTCGTATCCAAAATTACTAATTTGAACATAAAAAAGTGACTTTCTTTTTCTGTAAGTGTGATCCTACAAATTGCCACAAGTTGCCAGAAACAGGATAAAGGAATTCAAACCAATTCATGCAAACATTATTACATTACATTGCGTCTCTCATGAAAGTGTTGGTGTGTTGAGAGAGAGATAGATAGATAGATAGATAGATATATATAGATAGATAGATAGATACACTTTAAACACTTTAAACACTTTATTATAGCCTAGTTTTGAGATACATTGCGTTATTTGTACACATAATGAGCTAGCCTTTATATAAGCAAAGCTTTTCAGGCAAAGGGAAAAGGAAGTAGATTTATGTTTTAAATCTAAGATACATAGATATAATAATAACTAAATTTGCTAATAGATAGATCTAATATAATGTTCTAAAATAAGGAAGTAAGATAAAGAGTTTGGTGATAAATTGTGTTACACATATGAGGTAAGTGTAATAAGATGGGTGTATGAAATGGATAAGTTGTCTAGAAGGGGTAAAATGATATGGAAGTGGTGACGATGGTGATTATAGATTTTTATGATGAGACATATCTAGGAAGGTTAAGGAAGATATATAAGAAAGGTAGATAGATAGATAGATATAGATAGATAGATAGATAGATAGATAGATAGATAGATAGATAGATAGATAGATAGAGAGAGAGAGAGAGAAAGAGAGAGAGAGAGAGAGAGAGAGAGAGAGAGAGAGAGAGAGAGAGAGAGAGAGAGAGAGAGAGAGAGAGAGAGAGAGAGAGAGAGAGAGAGAGAGAGAGAGAGAGAGAGAGAGAGAGATTGTTGATTGTTGTGAGAGGAGGACAATGAGAGCGACAATGGACGTTTAATACACACACACACATACATACATACACACACACACACACACACACACACACACACACACACACACACACACACACACACACACACACACACACACACACACACACACACACACACACACACACACACACCGGATATCCTCGCTCAAAATGACAAAAATTAACACAAACCGAGCAATTGTTCCACACCTGATTATGAACTGTATCTGGACTTGGTTATTGTTGTTGTTGTTGTTCTAAAAAGTTATACCATATCTTGTACCCGAAAGCTATCATGCTGTGTTGTGGGTTGATAATGGTGATGTTGGTGATGTATGTGAAGAGGTGAAGAGTAATGAGGAAGGTGGTGTTTGATGCATGACTGGTGGCTAGGAGTGATGGTGACTGACCTAGGATGAGTGAAGAAGACACCTCATTGGTTACAGCATTGATTGTGACCCTTCCCTCCTTCTCTCCTTCTCCAGGCCTTCCTCGCCTCCATCAACAGACGCAACAAGGAAGACAGTAAGTCCCTAACTGACGAGAACGAGAACACGGCCGTGGTGGGCAGTGAGGAGGGCGGTGACGGGTGCCCGCTGGTGCCGCCCTCCCCTACCCTGCCGCGCCGCAATGTTGGCGGGCAGCAGATAGCCAATGGGCACGTCAAGTCGCTCGAACGAAAATCGTCCTCCACCTTCAAGCTGGGATGTGACGACGACTCAGACGACTGCAGCAGCATGACCGTGGACGACAAGGATGACCCTGGCGTAATCAACCCCGCCTTCGCATACGACGAAGAGGAAGACGACGACCTCGGGCGGGGCGACGGTTCCACCACTTCCGCCAGGTCGTCCCCGGACACCTCTCCTTCACGGTCACCTAAGTTCAATTTCAAGTAAGTTCACGACGCTGTGCATGCCATTGATTCCTTTACCTGTCCTAGTGAGCCATGCCCTGACCTTCCTTCCCTATGTTCCTACAGCAACATGAGTCCAAGGCCCAGCCCGCGGCAGTCGCCGGTGAGCCACCGGTCGGGTAACCTGAGCCACCGCAGCTCCGTGTCCTCCGTGAGGAAGGGCATACTTAAGAAGAGCGCATCCTCTACCACCATCAACATGGAGATGGTTAACTTGGGCCTCCAGCATGCCGCCATTGCCGCCGGCAACGCCGCCAACCTCAATGGGTACCAGCGGTCACGGTTCACCGATCCTTATGATGACAACTTCGTGCCCATGGACACACATCGCTTTGTCGGGTAGGTTCCCCAAACACACACAAACATACACATACACCGTAAAGCAGCTTGTAACCGCCCACTGTACAGCCTCCGGTCAGGAGAGCCGGAAAGTAAAGCTTCAACTCAGAACAGTAAACTTAAGCCTCAACGGCCTCTCTTTCTGGCACTGTAGACATTGTTCTCGCCACCTGACTCTTGGGGCAGTAACTGTAGCTGTAGTGGTTTTGTTGTTGTTGTTGTTGTTGTACCTCAGACGTGTGCCCCTCTCACACCCCACCCTCCCACCTTGCTCACTCCGCACCGACCCCCTCCCCGCACAGCTCTTCAGAAGAGAACAACTACACGATGCAGCAAAAGTCGCTGGGCGGCCACCGCGTCAAGTTTATCCTGGAGACTGGTAAGCCTGACCACGTGCACGGCTCCTATGACGACATCAGGATAGAGAAGATGGAGAGGGAAAGGATCGAGAGGATTGAGAGGTAAGGTAGAGGTTGGTGGTAATATAATTTTTTGGGGTCGGGATATATATGCATGTTAGGAAAGCAGCACTTCTTTATTGTATTATGTTTATGTTTGTGATAACATGGGCGCGGAGAGGGAGGGAGGATTTGACGGTGCTGGCATACCAGCGTCGAGTCAACCTTCAGCTGCAGTGACGCCGCCAGCCAGTGGCGATGGCCGCCAGACGGGGCAGTGTGCGGCTGTTGTGTACTGCACGAATTCATCTTCATTGACTGATTCCAGTCCTCTCCTTTCAGCACCCCGACCCCCGCGCATGGCATGCCTCCACTAACACCCCCCCACACGCCCCCCCACACGCCCCCTCACACGCCCCCCTTTCACACTCTCACATCCCATAGCTTAGCTTCCCTTGGCTCAGCAGCACAGCACCGCCACTCCCCTGCAGCACCTCCACTCTCAGCTTGTGGCCCTGACCCGGCTCCTCCGCCACCCAAAAGACCGGGGACGGAGCACACTAACTCCTCCGCTCCGTCTCTGACCCTGACTCTGCCTCAAACTCATCTCAAAACTGCTGAGGAAAAAGATGGTGATCCTTATGATATTAGCTCGAAGCCTACACTGCCCCAGGGAGGAGAGCTTCCCCTTGAGGAGCAAAGTAAGGCTTCCCTGCAGGAGCAAAGGCGGGAACTGCGAGCGCTTCTGTTGCAGGACCTCGCAAACTTCCGAAAGGGCCACGGCTACCTGCTGGCGAAGGAGTTGGAGGAGAAGGTGGCTGCGCTGAGGCTGAGCAAGAGTGTTCTGCATCGCGTCAAGATACTCCATTATCTTCGTTTAAGGGAACGCCATTCCGGCAGCCTCCACCCAGCACTGCTCGCCGCCAGCCCCGATACACTTCCGGCGGGAACCAAGACACACCTGAGGAAGCCTCGCAGCAAGGCTGGGCGAGTTTGCTGGAATTCCCAAGAAGGGAACCTCACACCCATTCCCGAGGAGGAGGTTGATGAAGAGACTCTCAATACTGAATATCCATGCGAGCCTCGCCACCTTGAGGTCCTTATGAGTGATGAGAAGGTGTGTCAGCAGGACGTCACGCACCTCCAGCCTCAGACTGAGGAAGACTCAGGCCAAGACGGTGAAACACTGTGCGGGGAACACGTGATTCTTCCCTCCCCTCAATCTTCCACAAAATACGATCGACCGACGGTGACTCGGAGGTTTTTGAAGAAGAATGAAAAAGTTCTCCCTCAGGGTCACGCTGCTTCCTTTGAAGTAACCTCCGAGGGTTCGTTGCGTCTCGGTAACATTAGTCATCAGTACCTCGCCACGGACCGAGGGAAAGCAGATGAATTACAAAACAGCAACCTCAACAAGATGGTTCTCAAGATAGAGATTAATTGTGTAAGTCCGTGGACAGATGCATCCCAACCTGCCTCAGACCCTGAGCTGGCCTCGGAGAGTTGCTTGGTGCCCGCCATCGGCTCACCCAGCACTGTCACAGATATCATCCTTGATGCCGCACCATCCCCTACCACTGTCCGTCTGGCTCCCGCTCCGGCCTCTGATACCACACACTCTTACGACAGAGGTCCCCAGGAAACCCCTATCCTGATTCTAACACCACTTCAAAGTCCCCCAGCCTCCCAGGGCCCTTCAAAAGGTCTTGTGGAGGCTCTAAGCCCAAGGTGTTGCTCCACGACCGACAGCTTCTCCAGATAACCATCAACACTTCAAGAGTCCCCTTCAAGTAACCATCCAGGACACAGCTGGGGACGGCAAGACTTACCACACACGTGTGCTGAGCAGCGGCGCCACGGACTACCTCACTTGGGCGGCGGGAGGTGACCCGGGAGGAGGACAGCAGGTTAGGCAGCCAGGGATTCCTGACTGACTAACCGAAGCTGCTGCCCCACGCCCGCCCTATCCCACGCACCCTCACACTCGCTTGTTGGACTCGCCGCGCCCACGCCACACCCGCTGCAACTGCTTATGCCCCACCCGCCCTCCTGCCTCAACACAACACACACACACACACACACACACACAACACACACAACACACACACAACACACACACACACGCAACAGCACACACACACACACACACCGCAAGCCTCACCACACCAACACACACACAACACACAACACACGCACACGCACACACACCACACACACTCACACACTCACACACACACACACACACACACACACACACACACACACACACACAACACACACACACACACACACACACCACCGCCGGGTCGTGGGTCAACGCTTCACCAAGTGCTTTGCGCGGCTTTGAAGGGGTCGTGCTGCCATTGCTTGGCCAACAGTTTCTCCGCTGTGGGAGGCTCAGCTTTAGACTTGAACTGCACGAGCCTCCTGGAATAGCACATTACATGTTTATTTTAATTTCATGTTTCTAAAGATCAAAACAAGCTATAAGCATGTTAGAGAAGTTTAGTGTTAATACAGACAAACAGGCATGCAGCATAAGCAGGAACAGCAGGAACAGCTGATGAGCCACAACAGCAGCTAGACGCGATCAGCATCAGAAGCAGGAGTAGGAGTGTGAGCCTCAAGCCTCAACACTATGAGTAGTTAGATCAGCACTAATGATCTGTTTCCTCTGCACAACTCCTGAGGCTCTTCCCCTCACTCCCTCCCTCCTCCTCGCGCACTCTTCCCTCGCTCCCTCCCTCCCTTCCCTCATCATTCCCCTCTCCCTCTCTCCACTCCAACCTTCCTCATCGTTCCTACCTCAGTCACATCAGCTTCATATATTTTCTCAGCTGTTGACCTTCGCTTGTTAGTCGTTCTCGAAGCACGACTGTCCTCCCTCCCACACCCATCCTGACACCTGAGCCTTCAGACGCACACTTAGGCGTACCTCCAATCAAATGACACTTTATGCTACGTCCTCTTCTTCTCCTCTTTCATTCACTTAAGCAAATCGCCCATGTAATCATACTTTTATTTAAAACACTCCACGAAGCATGCAAAGTAAACCAGACGACGAGGAAGAGATAATGGACGTAAGCTGCGACAGAAGATGATCTACACTTGCATGGGTTTAGGGTTTTTAGATTAAACTCACGCAGCTTAAAGACGGATAAAGCAACATTGCAGTGTTTCCCTCCGTGCATGCTAATGGAACAGACTTTAATGCATGACCCTAGTAATTATATATTTCTTATTTCCATTTAACCAGAAGCAAAATGTTGTGTGTAATGTATAAGTAATAAATATATGTATGCGTGAGTGACCCAGGATGTTAAGCTTAAATACATGACCTTGTGATTTTGCCGTTTGACCTGTATTGACCTCCACAGTGGGAAGGACCTGGAGAGTGACCAAATATGACGGATCGGGGAGGGAAGAAATGTTTGCTGTTCTGTGCAGCGATGTTGGTGCTAACGGGAGCCGTGATCGTGGCGGGATTATATGGATGTGAGTAGGAGGTGTGCGGGTTGATTATATTACTATTATGATGTTTAGATAGGAAGAAATTAAAGGTGTATGCAGAAACCCGGAGTGTGTGTGTGTTTGTGTGTGTGTGTGTGTGAGTGTGTGTGTGTGTGTGTGTGTGTGTGTGTGTGTGTGTGTGTGTGTGTCACTGCCCTCATCCACTCGTTTTCCTCCTCAGCTGGGAAACTCAAGAAATCACAAGAGTACGGGCAAGGCATCTCCAGCGGGCTATCAGGAGGTGCTGGGACTACAGTGCCTGCTACTCAAACTCACCCGCGTCGCCTATAGTAAGTTGCTGTTCCTTATAACTATCAAAACAACTTTATTACTCTCTCAGTCATCCGTCTCTTCCATGCACCCACGTTCCTCCGTTTTCCCTCATCCTTCATCTCTCACTTTTCTTTCTTTCTTCTTTCCTATCACTCCCATCTTCCCTTGTCTTTTCTGCATGTGTATTCTGTTTTATTCTTCTTAGAGAGAGAGAGAGAGAGAGAGAAGAGAGAGGAGAGAGAGAGATGAGAGAGAGAGATGAGAGAGAGAGAGAGAGAGAGAGTGAAGATGAAGAGAGAGAGAGTGAGAAGAGAGAGAGAGAGAGAGAGAATATTTACCCACGTGGACTCACTATCTCCTTCACTCCATACAGTGACCAACGCCATAGAAGTCAAATTTAAGATAGACAGCCATAAATTTACTTCGGATTTAACTGATGTGGATTCAGACCCTTACAAGATTATGGTTAAAGGAACTCGAAGCAAAGGTAAGGGAATGAAGATGCATTTGTATAAACACTTGTACAGTACGTAGTGTTAATAATCAAAACATATATATATCACTTTACTGTTGGTAATGGATGATTAAGTGTATAGGATTATATTGAATTTGATGAAACATTGAATATTTGATTTCAATATCCGTACCTGCAAACACTTTTAATGCTTACTCAAGTAACAACAAAACTATCCTCTTACTAATGCAACAATGAGTCCTATAATTTGATGTGTCTTGTGTTTCAAGCTCAAGAAGATTTTATTCCCTGAACCTGTTCGCCACAACGGGAAGGCGATGCTCAACCTGAAGATTATTAAGTTTGAGTAAGTTTTATTCCTGTTATTTAAGTTTGAGAGAGAGAGAGTGACGAGAGAGAGTAGAGAGAGAGAGAGAGAGAGTGACGAGAGAGAGAGAGAGGATGGAGAGAGAGAAGAGACGAGGAGAGAGAGAGAGAGAGAGAAGAGCGAGAGAGATGAGAGAGAGAGAGAGAGAGAGATGAGAGAGAGCGAGAGAGCGAAAGCGAGCGAGAGCGAGAGACAGACAGAGACAGAGACAGAGACAGAGAGAGAGAGAGAATAAATGCATTAAACTCCTTTTATTTGATATAATTTTAATTCACAATGAAAAAATTACGTAAAAATAATTTCTCATTTTTAGCTTATTTTCCTTAATAAGAAACAAAACATTGTAAAAACCTTTTGAGATAAATCAGTAAACAATTATAATTATTTTGAAAACCATAGAAGACAATAATAAACAAAGAAATCAGGTTAATAAAAGTCTTTCTTTTGATCTACATTTTGTATGATATTAATTTGTATTTCAATAATAATAATCATAATAATAATCTTCGTGAGACCGTTAGCAGTCGACACCGGACGGACTATTAAAGAGGTGATATTATTTCTTCGTGTTACACCTTCTCTGTTCCTCTCCATGTCTATTTGAGGCATTGAGGAGCAGTAACACATTATTCTTCACCATTAATAGTGGTTATATATAAAGAAAACATTCCCTATTAAGCGTAAATAACCCAATATAAAAATATAAACAGCTCCAACAGGTACAGTAAAGTGGCGGCCGTGTGTTGACTGCTGGATCACGTATATATAAAACCAAATTTGAGATTTTTATTATACACAGGGAAGCAATTATATATACTCTATAAAATTGACTCAAATACCTAACTGTTTTCTACATAATCATTTGTTATATTTGATTCGTATTTATTTCATGAAAAATGTTTATTTCTAAGGTCAATTATAAAATCGAAAAATAGAATAAGGTAATAATAATTAAATTAAACCAATATAAGCCATAGAATAAAAAAAAAATATTGAAACCTAAAGTAAAGCCTAAATAAACCATAAAACAAAGAAAAACGGAAAAAATAACGAAAAAAAAGTGAAAAAACACTGTAATTATTTGTTTACATCCAAGAGTGTTAATTATAGCATGTTAGGCATAGTTTAAGAAGGGTTAGGACATGATGACCTACAAGGATAGAGATGAAGGTGAGTGTGTTGTGTTATGAGTGTGTTGTGAGTGTGTTTTGGTGGGCTGACGAGCTGAAAGGCTGAAAGTAGCACTAGGGATATGCGATATAGACAAAAATACCAGTATACCGAAGGGCTTCTAATAATACATGTCACCAAGGGCGGACCGTCCCCCATGCCCCCCTTACTACGCCACTGGTTGTAAAGACTTGCAAAAGTTGTGGTTAACATTCTATAGTTTCTGTATCACATATTTTTTTATCTAACATTAGTGATTTGGTTGCATATAAGTGTTGTTTTTTTGGCTACAGCTGGTGTCATCTGTAATCAAGTTAAAACACTGGATTCAACCCCATAAAAACCCATTAAAAAAAAAAACTTAACTGATAAAAAATATACTAAATTCCTTTCCCCTCCTAGGCCGGGCAGCATCAAATGTACGTTCAGGATAGGATGGAAATATTATGACGAGGAGAACCATCAAGAAGCACCTCTCAACCTCACTACCGTTCGGGATATCTTTGAAAACAGAATAAACGGCAGCTACATCTACCTCCACCAGATTTACAGAGTGCCGCCAGACTCCATTGTGGTCGACCGTAAGTCTTTCTATCATATTTTTTTCCTCTCCTTTCTCCTATTACTCTATTTATGCTCCACCACCACCTCCTCTTCTCTTCCTTAGACTCCTCAATTATGTCTTCTTCCATCTCTCTCTTCATATTATTGTTTAATATTCCAATACAGTCACTCTTTCTGTATCTTTATTTAACGCTTCTGTTCTGACGTATCCAAATTTGTTCTCAGTTTGTCGAAAAGTGAGTTTGCATTAATTAGTGATTTTGATTTGTATAGATAAATAAAGTTTGGTAAATGTGAAATATATATGAACTTTGCTAAAGGGTTCTTCATAAGTATAATATCTTTTTTATATTATATCTTCTCGCTTATTATCTCTCTCTCTCTCTCTCTCTCTCTCTCTCTCTCTCTCTCTCTCTCTCTCTCTCTTGTTTTTCCCTCCTCCCTTCTCCCCTCTCTACCTCCCTCCCTCCCTCCCAGCTTCAACAAGCCTCACACGTCATCTCCTTCCACAGGTTTAGTAGACAAGTGCAACAACAACCAGTCACTTTGCTCCCACTTCTGTGTATTCTCCGAAGAAAATCTGCGCTTCATCTGCACGTGTCCCGACTATCTCTACCTCGCTAACATCACCACCTGTGTACATCCCAGTAAGTAGACACGGAATTATGTTGTGGGCATTTGATAAAGGTTTGCTCTCTCTTATCTAACCTAATCTAAGATAAGCTTTGGTAACCTGAACTAGTGTGGTTTTTGCAGTATTTGAATTATTTTATATTTTTTATTTCAGTATTCTTTAGTGTTTTATGTTTATATTTCATCCTACAAGGTAAAATAGTGAAGGGTAATATTTATCCATTCATTTGCTACATGCATTTATATATTTACTGATTTATGTCTATGGGGAGAAACTACTATTGCATTGATTGCTTTGTTATTTTACGTTCAAATCCTGCAAAGTGAGTATAAGTATGGTGTTGCATGCTTGGCAATGATAATGGGATATACCGTTAAAGTGAAAGCAGCTTTATCAAGAGTGTGGTTTTATTGTGTTGCATGCTTGGTCATAGTAATGTTTATGTACTGTGCGGCTAAATCTGGAAATGTAAATATTTAGTCGAATGAACTGGAGGTGAATGTTGGCCATGCAAGGCTGGGAATAAAAAAACTGAACTTGGAATTTCTAAAGTATGGCATTTTTGAGTGTGGATGTTGAAGGAAGTCAGTTGTAAATATGCTTAAGAATGTCTGCATGCAATGGTTAATGGTTGTGTGAATATAGTTTAATGTTTATAATCTCTAGAATATTTGTAGTGGAATGCCTAAATGAATGGGGTTTTTATATTGTCATATGTCTGTGCATGGAATGTTTAATTAACTCCATTATTCAAGGCATGAAGGTTGTGCTTGCATGCTTATTTCACTTATTCAACATCTTAATCAGTGTGAAGCTTTATGCTCGGGTGGCATGGATTAATATTATGTTTTCTCTCTCTTCTTCCAATAACTTTCAGGCTACACAGCAACACCAGGTTCTTCAACTACTACTACTACTACTACAGCTGCAACCACCACTCCTAACACCACCATTACCACTGTCATAACCTCATCTTCAATCACTACCACCTCATTACCCAACACTACCACTCCTGAAACCACACTACCCACTATACACACAACTAAACAAGAAACCACAACTAAATTAGGAATAACACTAGAAACCACAACTGAAACTGAAACCACAACTGAGATAGAAACCACAAATGAACTAGACAACATGACTGAGACAGCAACTGGAATAGAAACCACAACAGAGACTAAAAATACAGTAAATACAGATACCACTACAGCACTAGAGACCACACCTCAAATAGAAACCACAAGTGTAGGATTGTCAACAGAAACAGGATCATCTACTGAAACTGAAACCTCAACTGATATGAAAACAGAATCAAGAACCATTGATAAAACAGAAACCACAACTGAATTAACAACAGTGACAGAAACAGGTGTATGGAGAACAGATGAAGGATTAACTAATTCAACAGAAACCATTGAAATAACAGTCAATAAAACAGAGACAGAAATCACAACTGAAACAATGGTAACTTCATCTGAAATTTTCAATACAACTACATCAAACTTGCCTGTTGAAACACAAACAACAGAACCTTATACCACATTGAACGGAACAGTCACTGATGAAACTACTGAAACACCAACAACAGAACAATATAGTAATTTTACAGAAACAACCATTGCTGAAACTACTGAAACATTGACAACAGAACAATACTACAGTAATTTTACAGAAACAACCATTGCTGAAACTACTGAAACATTGACAACAGAACAATACTACAGTAATTTTACAGAAACAACCATTGCTGAAACTACTGAAACATTGACAACAGAACAATACAATAGTAATTTTACAGAAACAACCATTGCTGAAACTACTGAAACATTGACAACAGAACAATATAGTACTTTTGAAGGAACAACGACCGCTGAAACTACTGAAATAACAACAGAACAATATAGTAATTTTACAGAAACAACCATTGCTGAAACTACTGAAACAACAACAGAACAATATAGTACTTTTAAAGGAACAAGTTCTCAAACTACTGAAGCACCAACAACAGAACAATATATTACTTTTAATGGAACAGCCACTGCTGAAACTACTGAAACTCTAACAACAGAACAATATTGAAACCATAAAACAACAACCACTTCAGAAACTATTGAAACATAGATCTCAAAATCTACTTAATCCATATTCTCTCCCTCTTCCATTACACATGAAACTGAGACTACAGACAATAACCTCAAAAATAAATTAGAAACAAGGAATATAGAGACGAATAGCACAGGAATTAATTAATTGACTGAAACAACGAAAGGAATAGGTATGACAGATGAGAGAGAAGTGTTTTTTGACAATGAAAGAAGCAGAAAAACTAACATCATTACTGTTTTCCCCTCATTATTTTTCCTGCAACTTTCAATAATTCAATATGAACCCATTTGAAACCAAAACATTTTGATGGATAAAAGGGCTTTGTTATGGTCAAGTAAATGCATAATTTAAAAACAAACTCAAAAACTCATAGACTTATAAAATTATTTAGTGTTGATTTTATATTAAATGTCACAGAATATGTCCGTACGTAGTGACCTATGAAATGTGTATCGAAGTGAGTTGAATAAATGAGAGAATGTTGACCATTTTAATGAAACTGATATGAATATAAATGTGATTACCCGTGATTACATTTTGCAAGACCGTCAAAAAAACAACTTTAAATATTCACCAGTAGTAGGAAAGCATAGTAGATATTCTCAAAATTTTGTGAGTTCCCTTTACATACATCAATGAGGAAATGGTAAAGAAGATATTTACATCATTCATAAAGTCATTAGATAAACATTTCAATATGCGGCAGCAGTATGGAAACCACACGTGAAAAAAAAAAAAAACATATTGAGAAGATATAAAGAGTAGCTACAAGATGGGTACCGAGACTGAGAGTTTTGAGTGATGGAGAAAGACTTGATAAACTACAATTAAAAGCATTACAAAAGGAAAGAAAAAGAGAAGAATATGATGTTACTATATAAATGTGTTGAAAGAAAAGAAAAGATTCACATTAATGAATTTACGTAGACAATCATCTTCAAGACGACACATCAAAAAATCATATTAGAAGAGAATAAAGATAGATATGAGAAAATTCACCTTTCCACACTAAGAATAAACTAGTGGACTACATTACCAGAAGAATTCATGTCTGTCAAAACCATTCACAGTTGTAAAGAAAATTTTGACAAGGTAATATAAAAAGACGACACAATGAGCATGACTTAATTGTGTTAAAATCCTATGAGACAAGAACACATGCAAACATAAAAAAAAATACAGTTTTTCCTTGAGACTTGGAATGGATTGAAGGCAGAGGTGATAATGGCAAAGTTATAAAGTAAAGAAATATAAAATTAAAAGTGGTTTAATGGAAAGTGTAAAAGAAATATGAAAAAGGTACTCTGTTCAAGACTCAAGAAAATAGTAATAAATTTAAAGTTTCACAATGATCTTTTTACTGCAAATCATTGTTCTTAAAAGGAAAAGAAAGCAAATATATACACAGACTTATTCATAATACTTCATACTCTGGTTAAGGAGTATAAAATAATAATACATTGGTACACAAAAGACAAACTCAACACTGAGAACACAAATATGAACTGTGACAACCTCCATTAATAGTATTTGTTTAGCAGCTGCACACATCTATCATTACAGGTGTGTCATCTACCTGTGTAAGTACTGTACTACCTTACTGGAACCTGCAACTCATCACAACCACTAATGTCACCACAACCACCTTAGTGTAATGGCCACTTAGACTAACATTGTCACACTTCGTTACAGTTGTATGAACATCTATTTTCTTATGCATTTGAGAGATTGACTAACTACCAGACTTTACTGTATTATTATCATGCATTGCACCCAACATAGATTATTTTAATTTTCATACTTGTTATTGTTGAATCTTTTATAATTATGCATAACTGTACTAATGTTGATTTTCCCTTCCTTATATTACTAATTGTATTCCTTTCTATGTATTGGCATGTGTGCTCTCTGTGCCGCGCCACCACCACATTGTACCTCCTGAGCACTGCTGATACATTATAACCTTAACCTGCATAGAAAATATTGTTTAATAATACATTTTGCTTATTATTGTCTCACAGGAAAATTTTGTGTGAAGCTCATAAGTAATAAACATTTTTTTTCCCGCAGATAAAACCACTACCACCACAACAGAGGTTACTCTCGTCAATAGTAATTTCAACGACGTCCTCAAGAATGCAGGCAGTGCCACCTTCCTGAGCATCAAGCAGGAAAAACTTGGAACAGAGACAGGGATTGAAGCACCTCCATCAGAGAAGGAAATGGAGAAAGAGACTGGCACTTCGGCAGACTCTGAGGCAGACAAACAGCCACAGCCGGAGGGATCAGTGGATAGCACAGCGTCTAATGTTACTTTGAATGCAACTA
Organism: Cancer borealis; assembly: GCA_036785275.1. NCBI lineage: Eukaryota > Metazoa > Arthropoda > Malacostraca > Decapoda > Cancridae > Cancer > Cancer borealis. Next base: position 28,996 of record JAXIVD010002687.1, read on the forward strand.
CCGAGGGAGAACCGCATCCTTCAAATGTTACAGATACCACCACCACCTCCACCACCTCCACCACAACTACTACCACTGTCCCCCCGGCCACAGTGTCACCAACCTTCAATGAATCCGTTACTAAGGTTCACGCCGACAACACAACTCAACCTACAAACACAACTCTTAATACAACTGCAATAATAGTCATGGAGACCAACACTTCAACTGAAAAGACGACACCCATTGAAGTTGTGACCAGCCAAGAGGAACACCAAACCACAACCCCAGACAAGTCCAAGTCTGAAGAGGTTACCCTTGCTCCTGCGGCACCTCAGCCTGTGGAGCCGGAACACTCAGAGCCTCAAGCAGAAGGTGATGCTGATTCTGTCAGTACCACGGTGAAAACTGAAAACATACCAGTAGATATAGTAACACACACCACCACAACTGCACCAAATGTAACTACAGTGACAAGTGATCCTGCTTCAGTGATAACTACAACAGAGGCCACACTAGAGGACATTGAAACGGAAATAAAACATGAAGTGACAGTTCCTGATGAGTCAGTCCCTGTTGAAGAAGCGATCAACACCACCACCACCACCACCACCGACTCCACTACACATCACACCAATACATCCATCGCTATAGTAACAGTTGGTAATGACACAAAACTTGAAGCACCTCAGGACTCCTACCATAACACCAGTGCACTCTTCCCGGAGATATACGTGTCTCCTGGGACACGCCTTGAGGACATCTTGTCATTCACAAACTTTTCTGGCAAGCCACTTATAGTCCTGGACCTTTCTGCTCTCATACCTGGAGACTCACCTGGCAATGTTGATTTACAAGAAGTGGAGGATCATGCCTCAAAGAATGTTTCCACCATTAATGAAACACTTACCAGCACATCTTTAGAGGAACAGTCACCAGCACACAACAGTACATTAGATAATGCCGCCACTCAACCCACCATGAGTGACACCACAACCCAGGTAACTGTTGCTGCCAATGTGACACAAACGCCACCTACACCAACCACACAAACAACTGAAAAACAGGTTGTTATTGTAAATGCAAGTGAAGTTTCAACACATCAAGACAATTTGGAAACAGAAGAAGAGGAAATCCTGAAGGAGGTAGTGACCATTCCTGCAATACCTTATGAAGGCAACCCCATCTATGCCAACAAGACTCCCCCACCTGTCAGAACCACCACCACCACCACCACTACTCCCGCCACCACCACCACCACTACTACCAATACCGCACCTGCATCTACTACCACCACCACTACTACCACCACTACTACTACCACACCTCCAACCACTACCACCACCACCACTACCACTGCCACACCCACAACACAACCTCCTGTGAATGGCACGTCCCCTGTCAGTACCACCACCCAGGATTACGACACAAAGGGAGAAGAAGCTCCAGTAGAAAATCCTGAGATGTCCATCTTTGACATTGCATTCAGTGCCAGCTCAGACCTTAGCAACATGGCAAGGAACACCTCCTCTAATGATACCTCACCTGCCACCACCACCACCACCACCACCGCCACCACCACCACCACTGTCACTGAAGGAAGTACAAACACATCAACACCACACCAGGAAGTCACAGGCGCCAACATGACTACCACTGCCATCACCACAGACGACCCAGCATTAGTGTGGAAGTTCAACAAAGAATTGGTTGAGTCTTCCGCTGTGTCTGCCGGTGCAACTCCCACGGTGTTGTGTCATGAAGGTAAGTCCCTAGCATTGGCTGCTGCCTTGTAGCTTTCTTATTGCAAAGGTACAAATACATGGATATATATATATATATATATATATATATATATATATATATATATATATATATATATATATATATATATATATAGAGAGAGAGAGAGAGAGAGAGAGAGAGAGAGAGAGAGAGAGAGAGAGAGAGAGAGAGAGAGAGAGAGAGAGAGAGAGAGAGAGAGAGAGAGAGAGAGAGAGAGAGAGAGAGAGAGAGAGAGAGAGAGAGAGAGAAAAAAAAATGAGAGAGAGAGACTTCATTAGGAAGAATTAGGCAATGAGTGTTGAAGTGAGGTGAGAAACCTTCAATACAATACATCATTAGTCTAACCATTTATTACCTTCTGTCATGCCACAAATGTCAAACATGTATTTGCATTGACACATCAATCAATCTTCGTTGCCTCACAGATCAGGTGGAATGTGTCAATGGCACCAGCACTTGGGGACACTGTATTCCAAGGAACTCCAGGTGTAACTCTGTCCCTGATTGTTCTGACAATTCTGATGAACTTAACTGCAAGGAAAACAACTGCTTCGGTAACTTCCAGGTATGTCGAGGCAAAACTTGTTAGAACCATATCCTTGTAATCAATGTAATCAAATAGGGAAACATTTTCCACATCACATTATGTGAGGATATGTACCACAACAAAACCACATCTTCCTCATCTGAGAATATTTTATATACATTAAGAAAATGTATCAGTCTGGTAAGAGTAGTTGAGTTGAGTGGAGTTGAGTAAAGTGGAGTTGAGTGTGATCTATCAGACTCAACATGTTTACAGTACATTGTGTGCAACATGATTCATGTTTATGTTGAGCCGGTAGGATGGCGTAGGATGGCTGCCTTACTTGTACTTGTTTCATGATGTATTCTTTCTTGTTACCATGAAATTAACAAAATTTCAACTTTATAAATGTGTTACCATAACATAATCATAAGGCTGTCTGTATGACCCCTGACTCCATCTCCTCACAGTGCCAGAATGGGAAGTGCATCGAACGTCTGTACGTGTGTGATGGCGTCACCAATTGTTACGATGGTGATGATGAACTGAACTGTGGTGAGTGTAATGCAAGAACAACTGTAATGTTGTAAAGGGAGAAGCACCAAGGTGGAGAGTGTGAAGGGAAACTTGTAATTCTTTACATCATGTTTAATGGACTATAGAGACCCAAAGAGAGAGAGAGAGAGAGAGAGAGAGAGAGAGAGAGAGAGAGAGAGAGAGAGAGAGAGAGAGAGAGAGAGAGAGAGAGAGATTTAAGAATTATGATGAAAATTAACAACTCAAAATATTTACTGAGACTATCATATCTTTTCTCTTCATCAGAATTGTGGGAGTGTAAGGAGGATGAGCTCAAGTGTGGAGGCACTGCACCCTCTCCATGCATTCCCATATCCTTGCGTTGTGATGGCCAGCCAGACTGCACTGACCACTCCGATGAGATCAACTGTACAGAAACGTGTCGCAGTGATGAGTTCCGCTGCAGCGAGGGTTGGTGCATCCCCCTTGTGCGGACCTGTGATGGCCGGGCTGACTGTCACGGTGGAGAGGATGAAAGGGACTGTGGTGAGTGGTAGGATGGAGAGTGTCAGAAAGTGTCGGTTTAAGAGACAGGAGAATGTAGTGTGTGAGGTTTTGTGACAAGGGAAAAAAGAGTCCATGTCAAGAAGTTATTATTTGAATGATTGCAGAGAAACTTATATAAATTCATGTGTTTCAGAATGTTCTGGCCTGGATGAAACCCCATGTGCTGTTGGTGGGTGTGTTGCAACCTTCCACTTGTGTGATGGTTTGCGGCAGTGCCAGGATGGATCAGACGAGTGGAACTGTATCAGGATTGACAACAGTTCCCGTCAACTGGAAGTCAGGTATATATACAGTTCATGTTTATATTAATACATTACACTAGAAAACACTTCCACAATTTCATAGGAACTTTTATGTTGTAATCTGGAGGCGGTGCTTCCCAGTCTCCCTTTAACATAAACCATGAAGCAGAAAAATATATTCCGTCTTAAGTATGTAATTAAAACAGCATAATAAAACAGCTAATTGACCTGTAATGATGATGATGGTACCGTTGCAGGAGTGGAGTGAATCGATGGAGTGTAGTGTGTGGTGAAGGTTGGACCAGCCAGTGGAGTGACCAGGTGTGTGAGCAGCTGGGAGCCACGTCCTCCCTCATCACAGAGGTGAGGCGAGTGGCGGAGTCGGTGCCGCGTCCAAGGGTGGGATTGTCACCCAAGTCGTCAGTGCGTGATTACACACCTCTACAGTTTGTTCTCAAGTCTGTTCTCAAGTCTGACTGTTCCAGTGACACTCTGGTGCACCTCTCATGCGACCAACACTGTGAGTACATAAATACACTTGTTATATTCATTCAAACTAATTTTGTAACTATTATTTACATATATTTATTCATTCACATCCTTGTGATAACAATGGTATATCCAATTTTTTTTTTTACCCTCTGAAGGCTTAGCCATAAGTAGCCAGTACAATTGTCATGATCCTATTTTATCATATTTCTTTTAAAAGTGTGTCTTCATATATTTTGTTTGGTCATTTTCATATCTTTGCATTGTGTGTGAATTTTGTCATGTTTATCTCCCAGCGTGTGGGTCTTGGAGCCTTGGAGATGATACCCCGGAGGAACATCAGCTGTCAACTGGCACTCGACCTCCAGCCACCGAGGGACAGTGGCCCTCACTGGCACTCCTGTTAAGGACAGATCCTAAAAAGAATGACACTCATGCCCGAGGCCAGTCCTGTTCTGCTTCCATAGTGGCGCCCAGCTGGGTGTTGGCAGCGTACAGTTGTCTTTCCTCTAAGTGAGTTGAATACTAGAATCACCTTGGGTCATGCCAACACAGTATCACCTTGGGTCATGCCAACACAGTAGGCCTGTTGTGTTCACTGTCATTTCATTATGCGTATCATTACAACACAACAACAGGTTACCTTTTAGAGTACACAATGTTCATTTTTAATCTGTATCTGATGCTGTCTTCCACCTTGATGACTCTCAACAAGGAAGTTTCCATTTCTCTCCAGCCATCCTACACTCTGATTCTTTTAATTTCACTTATACTTTTACCATTCCCTTCCAATGTATAGGTTGATGTGCCTTTCATCCTCTTCAAAGCAGAGTACAATAACATTGTGCACTAGCCTAGGATAAATTTCTTACATTAGGTATTTTTGTTTGCAATAAGAAAAAATCAATTACTTACACATGTGATATGTTATTGTATTTTCACACAAACTTTATTCCACCTTATACAGAGAGAATGGGATGGAGCCTTCCACGTGGGCTGTGGTGTCAGGCACTGCTTCCCCCACGGCCTCCACACAGTTCCACTACGTGATCAAGATTGTGTCCTTCCCCGGCATGGTGCGTACAGGTGGCCTGTGGACAGGTGATGCCGTGCTGCTCCGCCTCAACCACCCGATGGTGCTGGGGCCAAACACTCAGCCGGTGTGTGTGCCGGACACACCTACAATCAACATTGAAAAGTGTGTGGTGGCAGGATGGACACACACACATGAAGGTAAGTCTCACTCAACCAGGAATACACACACATTACTGCTGCTATATGTTGTGTTGCTCACCTTCTTAAGGCGGGTACACACTTGTTGCATTTCCACGTATAGTATCATCGTTGCGTAGCAGTGTGGACGGGATAACGTTGCACCGTTGCGTGTCAAAATATGATACAAACATATGCAACGGGCTCGATCCGCCATTTGTCGGTCTATTGCCGTCACATCAAAGGAATGATACACGACTCACCAACCCTCGTGTGGACGGGGAGCGTGGCATCGTCCTGTTGCACGTTCAGTCTTGTCGTGGACGGCCACAAGTACAGAAGCTCGTTTGTGACTGCCCGTGATAGTGTCTTTTATACATATATATATATATATATATATATATATATATATATATATATATATATATATGTATATATATGTATATATATATATATATATATATATATATATATATATATATATATATATTTTACTGCTGTATATATTTTACTACTAGCCTTTCCTGAATGGGAATTGCTTTCAGAAATGTTGTGTCTTTTTTTGCAATTTTCAACCCAATCGCAGACAACAGAAACTCAAAATCAGTTGGGTGCATCCTTGTAAGTTTTTATACAGTCCACTTACATGCTGGAATTTTAAGTCAGCCAACATAGTTGTTCCATTGCACATCTCCCTACTTGCATAGAGTTTAGACGCCCACCAATGCCGTGACTTTTTTTCCTTTTACTGACTTGATGTTCATGAATAAAAATATACGCGGCCGCAGCCAACTGCACATTTGCACTCATGGCTACGGTCAGGAAGAAACTGAATGACACTGTTGCACCACGGAATGATGATACAACATGCGGATACGCAACAAGTGGGTACAATACCCTGTTACACCGTATCGTATCACTGGGTGATACGCAACGATGATACGATACGTGGAAATGCAACAAGTGTGTACCCACCTTTATACAGTTCATTGTTCATCAGTTCATGTATAATGAAGCATATTAAGAAACAGATTAGAAAGTTTAAAGGTTTTTTATTTAGTGCTGAGGTTATTTGTCTCCTTTCATAAGCTAGTTTATCTTGAGTACATGATGAATTTCTGTTAAAATTTTTTTCTTTATCATAATCATAATTGATGAATATTTTCCTAATCTTTCTGTTTTCCTCCATCAACATAAAATGAATATCAGATCACTGAAAACATTTGAACAGTTCTTAGAGGTTATTGTACCTTTTCTTTAGAATGCCAACAGTTAATATTTTCATATCTACGTATTCGTGTATTTTATGTATGCATATTATACTCAAGTATTGTAGTGTGTATCGAACCTTTCATTTGCTTTATATGTGAATTCAGAAAGAAATAAAGCAATCATAATCAGCATAAGATACTGTCTAATAGAAAATTATTGTTTTTTTCTTCTGTTCATAGGTGTGGGCAGTCAGAATCAGTTCCTGCATATATTACCCATGCCCACTCTTGGCCTGGATGCCTGCAACACTACCCACTACCCTGGCCGCCTCAACCCAACCCATACTTGTGGTGGCTTCTCAGTGTCCCAACACGCACCATGTCATGTGAGTATATGGATGTAGTGTGTTAATTATACTGCGTGCATGGCAGTGATGGCACCTCCAGGCTGCTTATTACTGAACTTGTTATTAGCTTTTCATCCTCTCAGCACGGCTTTCACACTTCAGGAAGAGAAGGTGATAGTGAAAGCATAGGAAGAAAAGACAGATGAAACAAAGGGAAATAAAGCTAGAAAAAGAAAAAGGTCGTGAAAATTGGTTGGACCAGAGATTGAAGTCTGAGGCATCGCAGCATTGAACCTCAACCTCTGGTGCTGAAGCACAATGGCAATGGGCTTGGAAACAGAGGGTGTCATTTACATATATTAAAAACATTATTGGTACCAAAACTTATCCCTATAGCACTCTACTTTTTATTTCACTCCATTCTGATTGTTCATCCTTTACCACTGTCCTCACTCGCCAAAAATTTTTTTTTTTTCTCGGTCGTTCTCATATAATATTTGTGTTATGCCTCTTCCTTCAATCTTTAATTTTCTTATGAATGCATTGATGTTTGTATGTGTACAGTTTGTCTCAGCTTCTCCGTCCTCTCCCTTAGAATGATGTGGGCCAGATGTATAAACAGATAGATAGTTTATCTTTTTATGTCACATCATGATTAAATAGTGTTCATGTTACCTTTATTTAACTGTTACATGTTTTATTTGTGTAACTGTTTTGTGTTGTCGTCACTCGTTTTATGAGATGATTATTCAGTCTAAAAATATGTTATGCATTCTAAATCTGTGCCTCATGACATGGTGTGTACATCTTCTTCACCAGGGAGATGAAGGGAGTCCACTCATGTGCAGAAGTGAGTCCGGTGCGTGGCGCCTCGAGGGTCTACTTACACACCACATCTGTAATGGCAGTGCCGGCCACCCAGCCATCTTCACAGCCCTCCACGCCCTCCAACCCTGGCTCAGCAACACCATTGGCACTCCCTATGTTCCCAGTGTAGCATCCACCTCAACTACCACTGTCTCCACTACTACTTCTCCCTCCACCACTACTGCTGCTTCTACCACCACTAGTAGTGCTGCAACCACCACAACCACCACCACTTCTACAACTACTAGTACACCCGCCACACCAATACCTGTTCAGAGTAGTGGGGTGGCCAATTCAACAGACCTAAAGGAAGAAGATTTCCCTCCCCTGTCTTCCCCTGGAAAGGCTCCACTATAGCGACTGTTGGACCTTAGTGGTGTAGTGTTGTGAAAGGTGCCATATGTGCCGTGAATGTGCTATGATATGTGCTAAACCATTATAGTATCTACAAATGATAAATGCCACTCTAATATAGTTTCTTGAAACTTTCTGTGATCTTAATTTTGTTGTATTGTAGAAAATTGACAGGATAATAATTAGTATTGTTGACTCCTGTTAATGACAAGAAATTGTCCCCAAGAGCAGGACTGGCTAGTGTCAGCATTTTGGGAATGTAATGCAAAGTGCAGAGATACAAGTGTTGAGTGTACAAGTGTGTTAGGTGGTGGTGCCTTGTGGGAAGCAGCTGCCACACCACAAACCTTGCACTCCTTGGTGCTGACGATCACTACATCAAACACTTGGTGAACTAAACACTGACTCAA
>JAXIVD010002687.1:40000-50000 GCA_036785275.1 Cancer borealis
TGTAGGGTATATTTATTCATTATTATTTTGTGGGTAACCAAAAAGTGATGTGAAGTGAAGTGCCGTAACTCAGAAAGACATGCTAGTATTATTGTACCAGAAAGACTGATCACCAACCCTTCAACAAGACCTACTAACCAACAGTAGTTATGGGTGTTTAACATTGTGCGTACACTTCAGCGCTCTGTAATTATTATTATTATTATTATTATTTTTATTATTATTATTATTATTATTATTATTATTATTATTATTATTATTATTATTATTATTATTATTATTATTATTATTATAATTTCATAATTGTAATTTGATGTGAACTTCATTTTGGAGAAAATGCCATATATATTATACTACATCTATGAATTTTTTTTGATATCATGCGTACTTTTTTTCCCATCATATCACTGTTTGTATTGATTTCCTGCAAACACAGACACACACACACACACACACACACACACACACACACACACACACACACACACACACACACACACACACACACACACACACACACATACACATACACACATTTTATTACTTTTGAGTTCTAGTAATCTTGCAAGTCACCAAGAAACTGTCACCTAAAGATGTGTGAAAGTTTTATCAATTCACTTATGCTTTCATTACTTTGCATTATTTTGTTAGTCTCCTGACTGAACCTTCCCTCTACAACACACTGTTAAGTCACTCATCTTGCCCAGAATTCATCAAATAAAGCAGGAACTGTTTGGAAAAAAGAAACATGCAGAATCAAACTATATCCAGATAATTAATCCATGATTCAGTGAAAGGAAGTGAGTTTGATTTAAACTGGGAGCCTAAGAGCTGTTTAGAGACTTTGAGCAGGATGTGAACAAGGCTTGGAGCTCCGGAGTTGTGTGGTGGCCAAAGAAGTGTGTGGGTTTGAACACAGAACCCGGTAGTGTAAGGTGCCATGTAAACCAATCATCCCAAATAAACCATTCATGCAAACACTCATTTCTCTCAGATACTGTATCTTGTTAGTCATGTTTACTTGGCCTCGGATGAAAACTGGCAGGTGTTGTTACGGGACACCATGTTTGGGGAGGTAAGACTAGGGGTGTGAATGCTTCCCATCACCCATGAACATCAGTAGTGAACATTTATAAAAAAAAAAAAATAATAACAAAGCTTGTCAGTCCTCTTGTTTAATTGTGTTCAGTCTTCATCTCTGAATCTTTGGTAAAATATTCATCCTACAAAGTAACCAGCCACCCAGCCCTGATGACCCGCTACGTGGTACCCACGTCCTGCTTCAACACAACAACAATGGAGTGCACCACGGAAACACACGCCACACACTTCATCCTAGCTGCCCTCCTGGCTGCATTGGCACTGGCAACTTGTTTGCAAATCTACTAATCTAAAACCACGAAAGGGAAAACGAAGAAGGTATGTGAGAGAATGTTGAAAGAACATTATTATTACAATTATTCTTTGTAGGGAATATGGTTTGGCCGTGCAGGCTGGGGTCACGGTGCCACCGCCCAAAAAAGGCAGGTAGCAGATTAATCAGTAGATCAGATCCTGTTGAATTGACCTTTCCTCTGGAGGAAGGTTTTGGTGTGTGAGTATTTTGAAGGCCAGGCCAGGGTCCTGAGAGCCAGGCGGCGTCACACTAGCACTTTTTCAGTCAACTTTATGAAAATCGACAATTTCTGAAGTGCGCACCGTCACACACACCCAGTCGTTAAATCGACAATTTATTATTTGTTTTAATTTTAATCGACAATTTATGATTTGTTATCATTTAAGAAATTATATTTTTCTAACATTCAGATACAAGTTAGCCATTAACTTTGAATAACTTCCTATCATCCACTTTGGTAGTACAGGTACAGTGGTAGTAGCGTGCTGGCCTTGCATTCGCTTGGTCGGCAGGAGTCCCCGCCCAGGCCCGTGTTGCTTAAGCTGTTTACTAGGAGGAACTGCTGTGGCTGACACCACAGTGGGGTAGCGGTGGTCCACCACAATTGTGAGGCATAGTCCTCTAAACAAAATAAGCCAAGGTAACCAAACCAAAAACCAAGGTATGCACTTTGATTTGACTAAAAAGTTGGCGGCAACTTTACCCTATGAAGAAAAACTTAGATTCAGGACAGACCTATGTAGATATTGGTTCACTAACAGAGTGGTGAACGATTGGAATAGGCTGGGGAGACACGTATATAGTAAGGGTTGAATCAGTAGGTAGCTTAAAAGGACGGTTGGATGAGAGTATGGATAGGAGTGACAGGTGGGATGGCTAAATATTGAATTATTCCAAGGAACTGCCTCGTATAGGTCACCAACTGGCTTCTTGCATCTTGCAATCTCCTCATTTCTTATGTTCTTAAGACGATCATGTCCGTCTGACTGATTCAGACGCTAAAGGAAGACGGAAAAAAGTGCTAGTGTGACACCGTCCTAAGAAGTCAGTTACTGTTGGTATTTGGAGGTGAGTGAGTGTAAGAGTGCCATGGGTGGGAGTAGGGACGAGGACAGTGCAGGAATGTTAATTCTGAGGTGTCTAGTTGTGTAGGGCACCAAGGACAGTGAGAGTTGTCTGTCATGCCTAGCTTATGTAGGTGCGAGCTTAGGCGTCTATGGTGACGGCAGTGTCAGGGGCACTAAACTAAAGCTAAAGCTACTGTTATCCTCGCGCAATTCAGCCCGGCAGAATAAGTTATCAAAGGTCCGATGTCTGTGGATGTGGGAAAAAATTATGGCGAAAGGATGGAAAAGGCAGAAAAAAGATTAGTGTTGATAATGCCAAAATCAAGGATAAAAGTGATAAATGTCGAGTACGGAAAATAAAAGCAGAATTGATAAGTGTACAGATCAATACAGAATATGGAAATAGTAGTTGCATATGTGTTCCCCTAAACAAAAAATTGGACTAAGGAAGAGCATGAAGAAATAGTAGAAGATACCCTAGAGAGCTTAGAAAAGATTATCAAAAGCAGTCAACGAGATTTTAATTATAGGGAAGTAAAGTGGGAGACGTTTGAAATCGGGTGAAAATACGTGGGGGAATAAATTATTGAGACTAACAATGAATAATACAATGATACAATGGGTAACTGATTATACAAGATATTAAGATTGGATCAATTTTTTTTACCAAAGTAATAAATATGAAAAAAAAATTAAATATGAGTGGCTATTTGAAAGAAGTGACCACGTAGACCTAGAAATTGAGGTTAGGTGAGATATGGAAGACAAACAGAAGGAATCATATAAAAAGAAGAAAAAGGAATTATGCAAAAGTAAACTATAGTGCTATGGAGTTTTCCAATTGAACTGACTGGACAAAAATGAAGGTACTAAAGGAAGTGCCAAACAAATATGATTTTTTGTTTATGATATACGAACAAGGAGTTTGAAAATATATTCCATTTTATAAAGTTAAAGAAAAATCAAAGAAAGATTGGTTTAACGGAAAGTGTGAAAGAGCTAAAAAGAGAAGAGATGAAGCATGGAAGAGGATGAAAAAAAAACGAAAAAAATGAAAAAAATGCTTTAATAGAAAAAATCATCTATTTAAGGAGGGAAACTGAGGACAAAAACAGGATTGTATGTAAAATGTTAATGTTTTTCTTTTGTTTCCTTTACACTTCAGTACAAGTATCAACAGCAATCATATTACAAAATTCGTGGGTAAATAACATATTTTCCCCCTTATTAAACCACCACTCCGCCTGAGGAGCATCACCTCACTGCCTCAACACCTGGTATTCCACACCATCAATCTCCACATGTGTTGCGTACTCAGGAATACTCACCATACCTGGGGCTGCTGCCAACAACAGGTTCTGGTCCTCACTGTCTACCACTGCCTCACACTGGTCACCATTCACCTCATACTCCCCCACCTCACTCCCCATCTCACCCTCATGAGCCTCCAGAGCTGCCACCGCCACATCCTCCTCGGGTGGTGTATTGGGTAGTGTCTGTGCATTGTGCTGTTCCTTCATGTGTGTCACCATGGCCCAGGAGGTGGGGAGGTCAAGGCCACACAGCTCACACCGACGGCCCGGGGCTCTCGGTGCTCGTCGATGTTTGATGACTCGTACAGAGGAAGAACCATCCGAGTGATGCAGTAACATGCGCTCCCCATGGACGCAGCGCTCATGCTCGGCTCTGTTATACTTAGTAGCAAATGCCTTGCCACAGGACTGGCAAGGGAAGGGCTTCTCACCAGTGTGTACTCGGTAGTGCAGTGTTAGTTTGGACGGCAGGTGAAACTTGCGGGTACACAGTTTGCAGCCGTACTGAGGGGACATGGCAGGGTCTTTGTGGCGGCGGCGGCGGTGCAGGTTGAGGGTGTTGATGGTGCGTGCCATGTAGCCACAAATGCCACATTTATATTTCTTCTCCTGTGAATGGTTAGCATCAACATGGGCGAGCATCTTGGAACGGTATGTGAACTTCTTTGGGCAGTGTGGACACGGGACACAGGCTTCACGGTGAACTATTTTGATGTGGTGGATGAGGGAATTCTTCTTGAAAGACTTTCCGCAGAATTCACACACACAGCGACCATGTTGGCTTCTCACATGAATCTTGAGTTTAGTTTCACATCCTAGTGATACTTCACATAGAGAACACTTGTACGGTGCACCACTCATATGCTGTTTGTACGCCTCTTCACGCACATACTTCTTACCACAATATTCACACTCGACCTTGTATTCCCGCACACTGTCATTCTGGTGCTGTGTCTGGTGGTGGTGGTGGAGCTGATCAGGTGTTGAAAACTGCAGCCCACACACTTCACACACCTGGTCTGGAGCACCCTCATGTGTACTAAGATGTTTTCTTAGATTACCAAGAAGGGAGAACCGTTGACCACACACTCGGCACTCAAAAAGGCGATTGTGGAAGCCCAGGTGTGAGTAATACTTGCGTGCCTCCGTGAACACCTTGTCACAGTGATCACACTCGTATATCTTTACTTTTGCTGTGTGAGCCTTGCGATGTTCTTTGAGCTGAACACGCAATTGAAACTCGTCATTACACTTTAGACATCGGTACATCACCTTCCCGTCCTCCTTCATTACTTTCTCCTGATGATACTTTTGTTTTGCCTTTTCTGAGTTTTTTCTGAGTTGTCTGGAGGTAATGTTGTCAGAGTCCAAGTCATTTATACCCACAGTCAACACTCGGTTACTTTTCTCATTAACATTATTGTTTGCAGAGTGGCTGAACATGTCACTTTTAAAGTCATATTCATCATCATCAGCATCATCATATTCGTCACTACTTTCATTGTACTTTGTCGCATCATCTATTAATGTTTTGTAGTCACCTTCCTCCCCTTCACACTCATCTTTAAGGTCTAACAGAGGACTCACTCCCATACTTGCTTCCCAGCCCAACTTTCTACCTTTCAGGATTTCTTTCTCATCACCTTTATCACTGTTGTCATCACTGTACCCTTTTTCTGTCCTCCATTCCTCCTCCATGTCCTGTTCAACTTTAACTATTTGGTTTGTTTCACCTTCACTGTCACCTAAATCATATTCAAAGTCATCATCTCGCCTTTTCCTCCTTCTCCTCCTCTTAGTGATCTTGGCAGATACTGATGGAATGCACAAAGTAGATTTTTTTGTTTCTTCTCTGTTCAACAAAACCTTTCTCTTTCGCCCTCGTTTCTTATGAGTCTGGGCAGGAAGGGAGTGTGTTGCAATGTTGGTCTTTGGTGCAGGTGTGGGTGTGGGTGGCAATGTCGCTCTGCATACTGAGTCTTGTATTGCATCTGTAAGAGTAGTAGTTTAGATTAGCATTGCAGAATGATTTTTGCAAATATTTCTTTTAACAATAGGGTTGCTAATTTTGCATTGTATATGCTTGCATTTCACTTGTCTCAAAGTTTCCAAATGTGAAATGGTTTTAAGAGGGTGCAAAGGGAGGTGGTCTGGTGAGCACTGTCAGTGTACATAACGTGTAACAGTAAATGTCTTGAATTGATAAGTATTTAAAAACTGGAATGCTGTGGAAACTGCTTTATGCAGATTATTAAGGTTCTGACTGCTAATAGTTTTGCGAATATGAATGATTATTCTTAAAGTTAGTATGTGAAAATATAATTGAGATGCTTATCAATCAAACAAGCACAGTTTAATTTGAGGAAAGAGTTCCACTAAAGAACAGATACATTTATATTTACCATTCCTTGTCATCGCGACACTTTCTGTATTGACACCAGCATCACCAACACTACTTTTAGGATGGACACCAGTGGAGGAGGAGGTGGGTGGTGGTGGGTTGTGCGGTAGACTTGGTGTTGGTTGTTGAGGTGAGCAGACCCTTGACGTGTCAGTGCCAACACAGGCATCAGTGAGGTGAGGAATGAGGCACTGAGTGGTGGCAGTGCCTGGTGAGGGTTGCCCACAGTAGAATATAGGCACCCCAGGAATGTACACTTGGCAGGCATCAAAATACTGTGGATCAGTCTGTGAGGAGACTGATGAGTATCCAACATTAATGAACAAAATGTCCTCCTCTACATCCTCCACATCATCCACAATAATGGCCTCCACTTGGCACACACTGTCCTTGAGGTGTTGTCCTCCTCCACGGTGCAAGGTGACAGACATTGTTCACGCTAACTTGTTCCACCATTGCACAACTCTGTCAACTCATTCTCTTCTCTCAACAAAAGTAGTGACACTCTGAGCTGTGTCTGTCATTCACACAAGCCATACAACCATCCTGAAATATGATAAAATATATAAATAATTCATATAACTACTTTGTATAATGAAAAGTCTACTCTCGTAATATTTGGTGGTGGTCTTAAGAGACTGACAATATTTAAATGAAAGACAAAATGTAATAGTTTGTTTATGTTTGCGTTTCTCATTAACTATCTGCTGAAGGGTTAATGTCCTGTGCCTGAGTTTTATATTGCAATATCGACTGTAGGTAGTTTAGGGAGTGGAACCAGACATAAGTGGACGAATAAACAATAAATGGGTAATTCTGACATTCTGAGTAACCTGCAGCCTGGGATGGAAGAAGTCATAACAGTATATGAGGTTGAATTTGCATTGTATTATAAAGGTATCGAGTGGTTTAGGAATCGAATCTTTACCAATAAACCTTTATCTAAGTCTTAGTGATGTGTTGAAGCACGTGTAAGGGAACAAGTTAGTCTGAGTAATAATATCCGGCTTTATGAAGGCTTTACACACCTACAGGTATAGTATTAAAGTCCATCCAACCTTCCCACAGGTGACAGTATTAAAAAGGACTTGTATGTGTCATCCAGTCACTCACTGTTTACATTGTGTGGAAGAAAACTTAGGTATTCAAGGGGTAACTCCGAAGGCAGAGTGTGATGGTTTCAGGGACGGTGATTTTACCCAGGTCATCAACACTGGCCTCTTGCAGTCTCCTCATTTCTAATGTTCTTATGTTCTCAACTGCCAGGCCAGCCACCTACAACAGGATACACCATCCGCCATCACAACACCCTGCCTCAAATTAACCAGGACAGGACGGAGCAAGATGGAATAATTGGTGTGAGCGGAAGCCGACCTCAGCTTCGTCGTAAATGGACAGAATTACCAAAAGTAAGTAGAGCTGAGTTTGAGAGAGAGAGAGAGAGAGAGAGAGAGAGAGAGAGAGAGAGAGAGAGAGAGAGAGAGAGAGAGAGAGAGAGAGAGAGAGAGAGAGAGAGAGAGAGAGAGAGAGAGAGAGAGAGAGAAGAGAGAGAGAGAGAGAGAGAGAGAGAGAGAGAGAGAGAGAGAGAGAGAGAGAGAGAGAGAGAGAGAGAGAGAGAGAGAGAGAGAGAGAGAAAAAGAGAGAGAGAAAAAGAGCTTTTTCTTTGACCGCTAGCAGCCAGACGGGGCCTTTAACCTGGTGATAATATTTCTTCGTCTTAAACCGTTCCTGTTCCTTTACATGTCATTTTGAGGGATGGAGGAGCAGTAACACATTATTCTTCACCATTAATAATGGAGGGCTATAAAGAAAACATTACCTGTTAAGCGTAAATAACCTTAATAAATAACATGAACAAGTTTCAACAAGCGATCGTGTGTGTGTGTGTGTATATATATATATATATATATATATATATATATATATATATATATATATATATATATATATATATATATATATATATATATACTACGCACATAGTGCTACACTTGTTAACATTAAACTGCATCTGGCTGATGCAGTTCAATGTTAACAAGTGTAGCATTATGAGCGTCGGTTAAGGTAATAGGCCTGTAGACTACACATTAAATGACACTACCTTAGGAAGGTCATATAGTGTGAGGGACTTAGGAGTTCAAATAAGCAGTGACTTGCGCCCCAGGGAACTGTGTATTATAACTAGAAATAGGGTCAACAAGATACTGGGATTTATTAGTAGGTGTGTGACAAATAGGAGTTCTGAGATCATTCTGAGGTTGTATTTAGCGCTAGTTAGACCCCACCTAGATTATGCAGCTCAATTTTGGTCCCCTTATTATAGGAAGGATATAGGCTCCTTGGAGGCAAAAAAGGCATTGTTGAGTTAAGGTCATTGGGTCCTCATATAGTAGTTAGCAATCACAAACAGTCCCAAGAATTACAGCTTCTAGTCTATTTCTCTCATGTTTCCTAACGCACACTCTCAAAGCCTCACAACCACCTGCCTCAACAACCTCACATCAGCTCATTCCCATAACCTTACAACGACACAATTTATCCGCCTGTCACCCGTACACAGCTCCGTAATCCCACATCTTCACATCGCCACACACCCACGCAATGTTATGTCAACGTTCATATCAGCCTCGCTTATCTTAGTCTATCGGTAAGCCTGATTTTAGGATTTAGATAACACGCTGAATAATCACACAGGGACAGGTATTGGAGTTATAACAATCACATAAACATTGAATTACTCCGTGGAAAATATACTACAGATGGTATATTAATAGTGTTGTTTTGTTGGCAAGAATTTTAAACAGTTGCATCAGGTTGGCGTGTGTTTGAATTTAGAAGGTATGCGTCGTGTATTGGGAGGGGAAAAAAACAGGATTATGGGGAGGTGGGGAGGGAGTCAACAATGGTGACACTATCAAGGGCGGGACGGGAACTGACTATTTCTCTATATATGTGTGTGTGTGTGTGTGTGTGTGTGTGTGTGTGTGTGTGTGTGTGTGTGTGGTGTGTGTGTGTTCAGTCGTTTTGGTAACCCCTCACTGGGCACTCGTGTTTTCCTTCTTGCCTGATCAGTGCGTGCATATAACTGTGCGCTAATCTAGACACAACACACAAGGCACACCATTTTAACGTGTATGAAAGGTATGGTGTCACGTGCGTCGCCTTGGATAGATAATTAATTCCAGTATAACAGTGTCTACGTTGTGTTTCAATGCCTGTGTTGCGCATGAAGGTAGAGGACAGTGGTGAACGGTGTTAGGAATGGGTTCAGTGTGTTGTGTGCCCGTGCGGAACTCCTTTTCTTCCTATCTTCCCATAGTCTGGCATTTGTTGTCATCTTCGCTTCATATCAAGTGTCACGGATATATATATATATATATATATATATATATATATATATATATATATATATATATATATATATATATATATATATATATATATATATATATATATATATATATATATATATATATATATTTTTTTTTTTTTTTTTTTTTTTTAATTATTATTTATTTTTTTTAATTAATTTTTTTTTTTTCGTGCTGTCTGCATGGACGCCTCTGTGTGGTAATTTTTCCTGTACTTTGTTGTGTGGTATTTTCAGAGAAGTTATACTATTATTACAATTATTATTGTTATTATTATTATTATTATTATTATTATTATTATTATTATTTTATTATTATTATTATTATTATTATTATTATTATTATTATTATTATTATTATTATTATTATTATTGTCCCTGGGATGGGGGTCTCCTCCTCCTCCTCCTCCTCCTCCTCCTCCTCCTCCTCTTCCTCTTCCTCTTCCTCCTCCT
>JAXIVD010002688.1:5000-25000 GCA_036785275.1 Cancer borealis
GAAAGAGAGAGAGAGAGAGAGAGAGAGAGAGAGAGAGAGAGAGAGAGAGAGAGAGAGAGAGAGAGAGAGAGAGAGAGAGAGAGAAGAAAAAAAATCATGTATAAACACCTGAGAATCATGTCACTTCACCTGGCTATACTGACCACTGGCGAGCATCCAGGGATCAGGGGCAAGGGTCACCCCCTTACCCTCACCCCACCTAGACCCTCCTCACCCCGGCGCCGCACGAAACACCCTCATCTAAGTGCACGACTCGACGACAGCTTTCCCTCTCTGCCGCTGGGAACCTTGACCGCCCGCCCGCCCGCCCTCACGCTGCACATCTGAGCCGCCTGGACCAAATGACAGACGCCCTGACAACGTACAAGGCTGAGGAAAGGCTCAATGACTGCCACAATGTCGCCTGGAGCCTCACCGAGAAGCGGGTACACGGGGAAAACAGAACGAGGCTGCACTTGACAAGGCTGCAGGTCATGGCAGGGCAAACAGAATGTAATGTTTTTTTCTTGTACGTCCCTGCAAGTCTGGGTCTCTACACTAAGGAGAAGACAGTAGGAAATCCTTCTCTAGCTTGCTCTGAGCGTCACAGGAAAGCATAAAGGTGGTAGGGTATATATAGTAGAAGTAGTGTTTGACGTTCACTTGTGTTAGGAGTGTGTGGTGCAGGGAGACCAAGCAATAATAATACATAAGAATACATAAGAACAGTTACCAGAGGGTGTAAAATGATGTTCCTGCCACCTGGAAACTTTCTCGAGGGTGACGACACTCTCCAAGACGCAGCACGAACCCCCTTCCTCTACCCCTCCACCCTACAGGTAACATTTGCATCATCAGCAGCAGCAACGGCGGGACGGATGTTGTCGTTCATAATTGCTAGAGAGACGCAGGTGTAATGACAACACGACCCCGAAAGGTAATGGGGCATCCACCTGCCGCTCACGCTTCTCCTTGAGACACAGAGGGGGGAGGGAGAGAGAGAGAGAGAGAGAGAGAGAGAGAGAGAGAGAGAGAGAGAGAGAGAGAGAGAGAGAGAGAAAAAAAAAAGTGTGTGTGTGTGTGTGTAACTTTATGAACCTCACACATTAAAAGTTCTCAACCCTATCACTAAAACGTTTTGATCATTATTATCATTATCATAGTTTTTGTCTTTATTCTTACCACCATCATTAACACTACAACAACAACTACTACTACTACTACTACTACTACTAGTACTACCACTACTACTACTACCACTACCAATACCATTACTACTACAACTACATCTGGTGGTGGTGGTGGTGGTGGTGGTGGTGGTTTAATTACAAACCTACACACCTGCAAGGGGAATAACAACATGGTATTAACACGCACACAGGTGTTGAAGCATATGCTTACGTATTGGAATGTAGAATGGGAGGCAGGAGACAGACGAGGAGGGGATAGGAGAGAAGGGAGGAGAGGGGAGACTAGCTAAGGGCAAAAGAAGGGAAGGGATAGGAGAGGGAGGGGGGAGAGCAGCATCTAGCCACCTATCCACCACAACAATCTAACCAAGAAACAAAGCCCCTTCCCCCCTACCCATTAGGCTTAACGGCACCATTACAACTATAACCAGTCCCGCACACCACCACCACCACCTCTTCCACAAAAAACAATGACACTATCACTGTTACCACCACCACCACCACCATAGATTTCACCACCAGTTAGTCAGTCAAACATCAGTGGGGGGGGAGGGGGTTTGTTCTATTTTTAAAATGTCTACGGAAAAAAATATTGGTGAAGTTAAACAAGGGAACAAATAAAGAGAGAGGACGGCAAAGGCAAGTGTTTAAGTATATAAGTAGCTGACTCGATAATTAAACTTTACCTTATTATCTCTCTCTCTCTCTCTCTCTCTCTCTCTCTCTCTCTCTCTCTCTCTCTCTCTCTCTCTCTCTCTCTCTCTCTGCGATAATTCATTTGTTTGTGTTCACTAGTATAGCCAGCGCCTCTTAGCCACCACTTGCTCTTCCCCTTTAAACCAGATCCATTTGTTAAGGGCATAATGGTGGTGGTGGTGGTGGTTGCAGTTAAAGATCAGAGATGGGATAACCTTATGAACAGCTTTGATGTGCTCTCAGCCTCATATTTACTCTCTCTTAAGGCGTTGAACTAGGCTTTGGCGTGACCACCATATATGCACCGTCACATTTCACTGTAAGAACTGTCATCCGTTCTCGAAACAAATGACGTAAGCAAATACACACACATATATAGCACTGAGGTGATGCTGACGAGACACACTGAGCTCAGCAAGGTTTCTCGCCTCCCGAATCTCCTGTCAGCAGAAACACAAATATAGCACCTCATCGTCCCTCCCCCGTCAAGCATTATGTGGAGGTGTTCAGCCACACACCTACACACCTTACATACCCTCTCCTCTTAGCCTCCTTCACGTCTACTTTCTTATCTACTTTGCCTTCAATTTAGTGCTTGGGGTCAAGATCGTAATTTTCGTGGCCAGATTAATCTTCGTTCCGGCCTTTGATTATGATTATCCCTTCCTCCTTTTTAGACCTCCTCTTTTCCCTCCTCCTTATCCCCTGCAGCGCCGTATAATAAGGGCGTCAGGTGAAGGCGTCAGAGCACTCAGACGGCCGTGTCCATTTGGGGAACTTTATAGTGTGTGTGTGTGGGGGGGGGGGGGTAGGATTATGACGTCTAAGGGAGCATGTGGTTTCGCTTGAAGGTAGCAAAAGGAAGAAAAGGAAGTAATGAAAGTAGGAAGCATCACAAACAACACACTTAGAACACATCAACACCCTACCACTGCCTATTCTCCTACAGTACACCACTTCCCCTTCCTTCCCTCTCTGCCAGGTTGTCACGTGACCGCCACAAGGGTGCGATCATATGCAACCCTTAACCACACACACCTCATTACATTGGGGACTGACTGGCCACGTGAACAGCTGACTTTTACATGTTGTACTTCTACGCCTCTCTCTTTCTCTCTACTCTCCTTATCTTTCTTTTTGTATACTCTTCGTCCAACGCTCCTCCCTTTCTCTAGTCCCTCCCCTTTCCTTCCTCACATAGTAGTAGAGAGGGAAAGTGACTTCCGCAATGTGGCCTCACCTGCTGCTTCCTTGCCTCCCCACGAGTCACGCTAGAGTAGTGACACACGCACGCACGCACGCACGCACACGCACGCACACACACACGCACACACACACACACACACACACACACACTGCGGTGTTGAACGGGGATTAATTAATCTCATGGTGGTCAAGCAAGATAAACAATCGACTTGTGGGTTGACCCTTAGCTGAACAGCTGGTCGTGTGACAAGGATGACGCACATGTACCTTGCTTAATCTTGTAAGGCTCTCTCCTTCCTTCCTTCCTTTCTTTCTTTCTTTCTCTCTCTCTCTCTCTCTCATATATATTATATATATATATATATATATATATATATATATATATATATATATATATATATATAAGCGTTACACTATCAAATTATCACCATCACCAACATTAATAATAATAACAATGATGTGGGCGTGATGCGCGGCTCCTGCAGTAGTATCTCCATGCACACCGAGGCACATCACCACTTGTCCTCGAACAGCCTACGCTCAAAGCATGTTCCTGATTACTAACTAGTCCTATATCCTCGCCTATGTTTTCGCAACTGTTGCCAAGATACGCTGTGACGTCTGTGATAACACGATTAAAGAGTACCTTCCAAAACAAGTGTTCTGTTTGTGAATGAGGTGCATTATACACAGTGACTGCGGTGAGAAACATGGATGATGACTACCTACACGATGAAATAATGAACGTGTGTCACGTTGGTGGGGGGCGAGAGGCTTCGAGGCGGGGTCCAGCACACCTACACTGCCGCCCACACCACGCGGCGCCTTACTCCTTCACCACCACCACCACATCTGCTGCGTGATCAAGCCAATCCCACCCTCACTCTATCTCCCAGCCTCAATTTGGTTCTGGTTTGGCTCCTCACCGAGAATAAACAACACTATAATGTGTCCGACACAGGTGTGGGCCAGGACTCGGCTCCACAAACAGGGTTCCTTCCAAGCATCCTTCTTCGCTTGTTGGAAACCAAACACGATCTCCACTTTGATTAGAGAGGAACCACTGACGTCCTCCGAACACGGAAGGTGGTGTCAGTCAACACAAGTTGACATCCCTGACAGTTGAGCTACGAAGTCAGGTACTGGCTGGCTGGCGCTAGGTTAGGTTAGCCTGGCTCATGCATGTTAACATCCATTATCAACACTCCTCTTTTCAAGTGACGCATCAAGCACTGGTCCGGCAGCGTGTGTGCCACAAGGCTAGACACTCACTGCGAGGTATCCTGCTGAGGCTTCACAGTAACAAGGTAGTTATCCCGCGTCCTGACAGAGTGAAGGCGTGAGTTGTGCCGTGCTCGGCAACGCGTCGGTCCGTTCAGGTTGCGGGTGCGCCACTGACTGACTGAGGTCTGAGAGTGAGGCGGCCCGGGTGTGGGGGTTGGCTGACTCTGCCTGGGAGCGCCTCACTCGGGTTGGTTTCAAAGCCACCTAGGCCCGTGTTCTGCCCGCATGCTGGGGAGCGAGGCCATCAGTACGTCTAACATAAGCCCTTTAAATACCAAATCATCTCTCCACTCCTTAATATCCACCTACATAATCAGAAGAAAAAGAAAAATTAAACTTCTGGTAACAATGTCAAGATAAGAACAAAACTGATCATAATCTCCGGTAGCGAAACTTTCTGAAACGTGTTTGTATGCACGCGACAGGCTGCTCTCCCTTCGCTCAGCGGCTCGCCTGCCTCTCCTCAGATATCTGGTGAAGCTCGTTCTCAAAATATTTAGCCCAACCCACATTATACACGCAGTGACCCAAGGCACTATGGGCGTGAGTCGTGCCTCTCGCCGGCAGTTCCTATCACGCCCTCACAAACGGCAAAGGGGCGTGGCACAAGCAAGGAAGGTGATACAACAGCCAGAGGACAGTTCCTCATCACACATTCTCGTCACAGGACAATCTCCCCCACCTACATGATGACCCGCCACTCTACGGAAGTGTATCGATCAAATCCATGTTGGGGAAATTTCATCACACCTGTCAGTATACAACAGGTGTATACTTATGTTTGTATACAATTCCCGGACAAACAATGATTATATGACGACACACTGACAGGATGTAATACGACACAGTGGCACATGGTTGAAGTGAATATCATATTATGCCTCCAGTCCTGTGATTCTTCATAAGTCAGAAGTACTGTAGTAGTAGATGTGAAGGTATTTGTGGGTATAATTTTTTATCACCTGTAGCAGAACAAACAACTTTTCACGCAGGGTATAATATTTGAGCATCACTGTATCAAAAATAACAAAATAAAGACACATCCATCACACAACACTAAGATAGCAAAGAAAAGTGTGCTGGACATTTCAAGGTCACGACAAAAGTGTAGACTATGAATTAGATGAAAACTTAATCTTTCCTATGAGCACAGAGCAGCAGGAGTGTGGAGACTCATCCACTCTGCCCTACACACTATGCTAATACATCATATTCATTTCTTCCACCTGCAGTTTCACAAGTGAGTATCGACAAATGTAAACAACACATTTTTTTTCCACTGAGACAAATAAAGTAATCCTTTTTGTCCACAGCAGCATGGTGACACGGTGGTCTATACAGTATACACACACAGTTCAGTATGCACAAACCACCAATGCAATGTTTCAACTCAACTCCACCAATCACAACATAAGAATACAATCAACAAATTCCATTACACACTCAACAACCAACCATGCAAACAACAATGAACATTAGTGAAGGAGACAAAACATGCTCTTCCTTCAGCCACGAGCAAGATAGGAAAGTACACTGAGGATATTACCTGCTTAACTGTATCTACAATAAACAATACAGGCATACATTATGTACCTCATGCAGATCTGAACCGTCCTTGGATACTCAGTGATAGTGATGATGAGTCAGTGATAATGACAGTCAGTGTTTGCCAAGGAGAATACCAAAGACACATCACTGGAGGCAAAGAAACACTCATACCCATCTACGGATACTAGCTAAGTTAAAAGGAAACTTTAATATATAATCATTTGTTGGTGTTCATTGGTCAGTGTTCACCTACAGCCCTAATGTTTGGAGTTACACAGAACAATGTTATATTACCAACTCTCTTTCTTTTATTCACCAATGATGTCACTCCAACCTCCTTCTACGATAATGACTCTGATTTGGATGTTTCAATATTGTTCTCCGATTCACATTCCCAAAACTGAACACCAACCAGTAGTCAGCACCTGTGGCTTGAAACTTCACTCATCCTTGCTCACTCCGCTCAGCCTCAACTAGCCTCTAAATACCTGCAAACACCAACCACCCAGCCTGTGTCACTCAGTCAAATCACATGATTCTACCTTTGACTCTTCGGCACAAGTGTCCAGCAAGGAAAAAAAAGATATAGCATACATTGAGGGTATGGGATGTAAACTGAGGCATTGTGACCTTACTACTGAGGAGTGGAGGCTTGGTGATCCTGCCCTCGTGCATGCGTGTATGGTCTTGCAGGAGTACAAGACCAGCAATCGTGTACTTCTGTATGTATTTACTTAGCTGTGACATACAGGAAAAGTTATACTTATACTGTATTCTCTCTACAGCTAATCTTATTCGGACTATCTACGCATCCAAACTGTTCCAAGTTTCTATATTTTTGTTGTGGAAAGCTGAATATTTAGGTGTCTCTCCTGCGGCTGGTAATCTTCAGCTTTTTTTCCATGTCCGCTAATGTTTCTCAAGTCCTACACAAACTGATCATCTCTGTCAATTTTTTCTATTTCCTTTGAAGCCCTATATATACACTGCTATAAGATCTAGTAAGGTTTGAAGTTTCCATTATGATAGTCTTTCCTCATATGGTAAATCCTGCAGACATGGGACTATCTTGGCTGCTACTTTCCATTCTTTCAATCTTCCTTATATAATTATTTTTGTGTGTTGCCCATATGACAGCAGAATATTCCAGTTTAGGTCAAAGCTTTGAAACAACAAAATTTTTAATCATCTCTTCATCTAGATACATGAATTATGGTCCCATTCAGATTCCAATCTGTCCACCCTCCAAAATCACTCAAACTGTAGTGACAGGACAGTCACTATCAACCAAACTCCAATTGGACATTGGTAATCATAATGGTCTGTTTGGTAAAGTGTCGGCACACTGATTGTACTGTTATGGCTACTTAATTACTCCTTTACATCAATTTTTTAGCATTTCAAAAACACCAAGTAACCAATCATAACTAGATGCACTTTTTATAGGTATGTACTGCTTTAAAAATTATGTCTGTTCTGATTCTACTTTGTCAGAATGATTCAAGCGGAAGGTAATTCCAACCTGAAGACAATCAATATCATATTCAAATTGTATGTATACAAATATCAGAATGATGAGGAACCTGCTGGTGTCCAGGATTCACGTGCCCTCCCTTTGTTGTTTCTCTGGTGATCTGGTCACCCATCACTTTTATACCACTGATTCTCTATTTTTAGAAGAATGCAATTCTCACCATCACTGAGAAATGGACACAACTTTATTCAATCAGCACACACCAATACATATTAAAGGGAAATTAAATAATTTCATCAAGCTAGCTGGCTAGGCTAGAGACCATATAGTTCTGCTAGGGTTAATGAAAGATTGCTATCCCTTTCACCAAGAAGCTGCCGTGGCCAGGATCAAACTCACAACCTATAAACCACAAGTCAGACACACCAACACAAGGTACATAAAGTAAGCAGTAATATAAACCTATGAGAGATGAAAATCCATAGATTCATGATGAAAAATGTAAAACAAGAAGACATGCATCTATTCCCAGTCAGCAGGGTGAATGAGAATGAACAAAGAAGACACAATACTCACTCTACGCCGAGAATGCTTCCGGGAGGCAGTGGTAGCAGTGGCAGTGAAGATGGGCCGTGCCTCATTGGCAAGGGTGGCAGAGAAAGAGCGGGTGATTGAGGAAATCGCTACAGAAAATGTTGATGAAGACAATGGAGGAGTAACTGTTGTGGAAGATGGTGGGGTCACTGAGTGGTGGGTGCGAGGTGTGTGGGGCTGGTTGGCTGCTGGGGGCGTGCAGGACTGGAGGGGGGAGAGAGGGGAACGTGGAGAAGGTGGTAGTAGGAGAGGGGAAAGGTGGGCATGATTGCGGGGAGAGTTGACAGGGGAGCCCCTAGGAGAGCCTTTCAGAGGGCCAGCATCAGAGGGCAGTTTCAGCAGATCCTTTGTATCTATCCTTTCTCCTGTGAAGAAAACAATAAGATTAATAGGAATCACTGCATCCCTAGAACTGCTCATCCTTAGTTGACTAGAAATAAACTACTACTATTAATAAACTCAATGCACTGATTAATGTCATGCATATCATATATTATGTCATTCAGTGGTTCAATGTTGATCTCTCACTTGCTTTACTATTTCTTGCATTTTTGACTAAATAAATACTCTCATGTGAATTATAACTAGAGCTCCATACCCTTTTCATGTGTGGATCTTTTAAATGAAACATTTACTATGATACAGAGCATATTGTAGGGTTATGGAGATAGTACAGAACAAATTTTTGTTTTGCTTCCTTAATCCAACATGAGATATACAAATAATTATATCACATTACTTGTGATACATTTTTCAATGAGAGGCACATTATTAGTAAGTTATGAGCTGTAAAGATAATCATCATACTCATTAATCATCACGCCTGACTGATGCTCAAGGACAAAACCATCATTTGATTTAAGATGGAACATAAACTGGCAATTACTCTAACCATTAATTTTAGGTGATATGAAATGTGTCTGGTACTGACCAGAGTCGTAAGTGAGACCTGAGTTTGCTTTGAGTCAGATGACTATCACTTGATGTTCTTTACTACACATATAAGTCTCTCTCATTTAGAAATTACCTCCAAGCCAGCAAATTATGGCTTAGTATGGGAATCACTCCATTTTTTCACTAAAATTGTTTCAAAGTTTTCTTGAGTACTTGAAACGCATTGTTTTTGCATGTATTCAATTAGTTAAGCTAATAATTTAGTAAGGTTTTACAAAGCTGAAATTTAGCCTAAAAAGTTGACTTGTGTAAGAAGACAGTGCCCAACCAATATATGTAGCTGTTATCCAATGAGAGCAGTCTAAAACTGGCACTACTATGATATATGCTGCATCCACGATCATTATATACTGTTACACTCATACAAATCCTGTTTACTTTGATAAGAGTAACTACCACGGTTTTCTTAAGACATGTACAACTCAAAACATTTTCATCATCATAACCTTATTTCCTGCAGTAAGCAGTGTGGGATTCCAGACTCAATAAACGGAAAGCATCTCAGAGGAAAGAAGAAAGGATCACCCAGAGAAATGGACCAAATGACAACTCAAACACCACCCATCCACATGTTTTACTGAGCTATACACATCCA
The DNA here is from genome assembly GCA_036785275.1 of Cancer borealis. Taxonomy (NCBI): domain Eukaryota; kingdom Metazoa; phylum Arthropoda; class Malacostraca; order Decapoda; family Cancridae; genus Cancer; species Cancer borealis. The sequence goes on from JAXIVD010002688.1 coordinate 14,521, forward strand.
CCTGGTTCTGAAAGCCCCTGAGCAGAGATAGGATTCAGTTAAAAGGAACAGTGGTCTTGGAAATATAAGAGGGATTTCCAACCCTAAACTCCTGCACCATGCAAATAGGGAGTGATAAATATATCTAGTAACCGGGCTTATAAGAGTATTTTTTGGAAATTAACTAGTAATATGAATGAAAGTATCTTACACATGATAATCCTGCATTTACAAAAGTATATCATCTACATAACCGCCACAATATCCTTATATCATTATGGAACGACAAATGTATGGATAAAACAGCTCGCTTGAAATTGGATCTGTATCCCATTCTCATTCAAAGGAATAGTATTGTTAAGTGTACCAGGAATAAGCTGTCATGTTACCTTTAGTAATGGAGTGTAGGATCTCGCTGCACCACTGCCTCTCCCCAGGCTGGGACATAAACTCCCGGAAGAGTGCATCTGTCACGCCTTGCAAGTTACACACTTTTAAAGTCATTTTACACCTGAAATTAAGAAAATATTAGTATTATCCAGGTGAAATTTTACTTATCACAGTGTACATTCTATAACTTTTCTATTACATTAACCCTTTCATACTATTTCTACATGAAGATGACATAACTGCCTGCATTTTTTAGAGTTACTCCTAACCACTAATCCTTCATTATGAGGTCCAAGCTATGTAATCCTCCTCATTGATAACATAGGCTGCTTAAAGGGTGCACCACAATGTGTTTTTATTCTCTTGGTAACAGTGGCACCATGATTGAAGATGTGCCAGCATTTGGCTGTAGTGGTTCTGGTGCTCATATGTTCACTAATTCCTTTTATTTATTCATTCACTTTTATAAAAATACATGGTTGAATTTGGAAAAGGAATGTTACATTGTAACATTAGCGATTATCATTTATGTACCTTTGTGAATATATGTGAAACAGACATTTCAAGTTTACTTTTCTTGCAAATATTTCCAGAGTATTGAGATGGCAACGACCAATTATGCCAGACATTTAGAGTTGAGTTAACAAAGTAATCGTAAATTGGTACACAGGAACATCGTTACAAAACCATAATATTGCCTTTAAATCACCAGTTTACACTCATTTATGACAAACTCCTGACTTCCAAATTTTCAAGCTGCACTATTTCTTAAGCTTTGTTGTTTCCACGTTTCCATTTTGTTCATCAACTAACTCCATGAGAGGGGCAGACAAGGTTCCAACCGCCAGACAGGACACAATATACATGACTCGTTACCAGTCAGACCATAATGGCCATTATGCCTCAAGCTGAGTGAGTCCAACAATGAGTCCAGTTCAATCAGAGTCCCCTTACTGCTCACCCTCACACATCCCTCATTATTCATCCCCTCATTCTTCCTGCCTCGGCCTCGCCCTTCCTTCCCTCACCGCCGGTCACCCTCACACATCTCACCCTCACCCTCACACAACTCACAGTCACCCTCACACTCCCCACCACAGTAACACAGGACTCACCCGTGCCACGGCTCAACACCCGCCTCCTTACAACCATAAACACTTCCCTAATATAATGAAACACAACAAAGTAATGAAACTGGCGCGCTTGACTGACAGGTTTGTTTACATGATATAACACATGACAGTCGAGTTGCGCAGTCAGGTTTTCTGAAGGATATAGAAATTATTAATAACCCAAATGACATACTGCTGTCTGTAAACATTTCAGACTGAGGTGATATAAATAATAAAGTTGTTTTCTTTCTTTATCCTTCAGTTACGTGAAACATAATGGTTAATAAAGGTTAATGGATCTTAATTAATGGTTCTGCCTCGCCTCGCCCATTTTTATTACATGAAAAGATCACAACGTATATACAACGGTGTTTTAACAGTAAAAAAAAAAGTAGAATGGGTACATGTGATAATATCAATGATTTACATTATCAATAGAATGGCAAACAAGGGATCGTGAAACAAAATAAAAAAGGAAGGGCAAACAGAGAACTATATGGAAAAACTAGATAATGAATAGAGAAGATTAGGGCAAGGAAAGTATAGGAAAGACCACTCCCATTGACAGCTGTAATAATAGAATATTAAATAAACTATTTTATGAGTAGCTTTTTTATGGTTTACGATTTTACAAATAGATGCATTACATTAAAATATCATCTGGAGTTTGTGTATTATTGCAAATCAAGTAACTGTCAATGTATTAGATATGTAAACTTAAATCATCATCATCAGCAGCAGCATATTTTATTCCATTTTTCTCTATTGGCTGGCTGTTTAGTTCATGCCACCCTGTTAATACTTCTCATTTCATCACTGTATGTAACTACTTGGGTTGTCTACCTAGTGTCATAATTCTCAGCTTACCCACCAATTCTTTCTCTGTATATTCTCAATATTAATTTCACTCTTTTGTTCAACATCTCTTGCATCGATTCACACACCTGCCTTCTCTTTTATTGATATTACCATTAATTTTGTTCTTCATAGGATAAGAGTTCTCATTGCAGTGTGTGTATGTGTGTGCGTGCGCGTACTTTAATATGAAAGTCTATATTTTTTCCCTCTCCCTGAAATACGAAATAAAATTAATATGGTGGTAATATCTTTATTACTGACAACCATCACAGCTCACAGCCTTAAGTATCAATAGCATTAATAATCAAACAACAATAATAATAATAATAATAAAATTGAAAATAACAATCTATATACTACGCATGTAATATCATTGATATGCAAGGGTTTGGTCTGAAATGATCTCCCCTACCCCTCTGCACCTTGTCTTTCTGTAACAGAGAATACAGAGTAGGGTGTTCATATACTCCTCTCTTAGTTAATACACACCCATAGAAGGGAAGTACACCCCGTCCAACACAGTGTATCAGGTCAGTCACGCAAATGGTGCCAAGGGGCTCATCTATATACCGTAGTTGGTATATATCACCCTTAAAGACAAGGTTATTAGGGTTAAGAGAGACGTTAGTCTTGCCTCCCTCTCTGAGCCTTGCCTTTATGTAGGAGAGAACACAGAGAAGGGGGTTTCTAGACCTCCTCGTTCCATCCCTTTTGATTGCTCTCTACAACCCGCAAGGAATACGGTGGTAGTATTCTTGTAGTTCTCAGGAATAAACAATAATAATAATAATAATAATAACAAATAATAGGTGTGTAACTACAAACATTTTCTTCACATATAAATGTTCAAAATTGATCTTTAATAATTATTCTTCCTCGCATGATATAGTCCTCCTTTGGCCACTACATATTTCATACAGGACTCATGGGACACACATTTATACTTTCTTGAACACTCTTTACAGCATCAAAAAATATCAGTATTAGACACCAATACTGCACTTCTTCTGCTAATACTGCAGATACACCACCAATTTACCGGTAACTGATAGTCTGGCAGCTTTACTCCAGACAAAATTGTGACGGGGGCTTAAAATTCCAGCAACCTTCACTCTACAGAAGGTCCTCACTCCTACTATTTTCTACTTGACTATATGGTGCACACATATAATATGCATTCACTAAAAAACATAGAAATTGAGGTTTAGTATTGTTATCACGTCTGACCACTACTATATTTGATGGCTAATATAACGCACTTTTTTTTACTTAAAACTCATGTTAAAAATTCTTCTTGTTATCCCTCAGTACCAGCCAAATTATGACCTGTCAATTCTATAACACATTCAATACATCTCATCATCTCATTATTAATATAACGAGAGAAAAATTCAATACTTTGGAGAATTAAATAGGGGTAATAAATAAACATGTAGGCCCATGTTATGCACCACTTGGGTTGTTTACTCAGCACAACTAGATGCTGATTCCTCTATTCTGTCAGATTCTGAACTCATTTCCATATCTGACCCACACTTTGATTTATAAGAGAGACAAAGGTGTAAGTGGTGGTGTCAAACATAAAAACACTAATTCATATCAACCCAAGAATATGATGAAATTTGTAAAAACTGGACTGTGGTTAGAGGTGAGATATCTATTCGGATGGTTGAGAAAAATAGTTATCAGTCAAGGCTTCAGAACTAACTAAGGGAGGAGATAAATTGGTGGTGTACCTGTAATACTATTACTATTACCACTACCACTACCAGTACTACTACTACTACTATTACTACAGTTACTATTACTATGTACATATTTGAACTATCTTCATACACTCATACTATTTACACCATTAAATATTTGTAATAAAATACGTATTGTTAATCCTTAAACTTTCACTCCTCCACCTCCACCTTCACCTCCACCTTCTCCTCCTCCTCCTTCAGGCTGTACTGGAAGAGAACGATCTGAGGGCTGTGCAGTACCACCACCACCACCACCACCACCATCGCTTCCACTATCATCACCATCATCTTCCGCATTATCACCGTTGCTGTTGCTGCTGTTGTTGTTGTTGGCTTCAAGTTGCTGTTGCCACATTCTGCTGTACTCACCACCTTGAGACAGCAGCTCATCATGCCTGGAAGGATAGCAGGATATAAGGATTTATGTATCTTAGTAGTGTGTGCGTGCGTGTGTGCATGTGTGTGTGTCAGTGTTTGTCACTCACCTGCCTCTCTCTGCTATGACACCATCCTTCAGCACAAGAATAGTGTCTGCGTGAATCACTGTGGAGAGCCGATGTGCCACCACCACCACAGTCCTGTCAGTGCACACCCGCTGAAGGGCCGTCTGTGTGGAGGGAATAGGGTGAGAAGGTGGCGGTGATGGACATATACTATATCAAAACCTTTCATGCACACTTTCAACCATTAGACTGTGGTAGGACCTGTTGATTCTATTGCTATTAATGACCCTCCTCTTCTCTCAGTACCTGTATGTTCCTCTCTGTTTGTGTGTCCAAGGCACTCGTAGCCTCGTCCAGGAGGATGAAAGTCGGGTTCTTGAGTATTGTACGAGCAATGGCCACGCGCTGCTTTTCTCCCCCACTCAGCTTCAGTCCCCGCTCCCCCACCTGATAAATAGATATACATATAGATAGATATTCAATGTTCATTATATAGTCCTAAAGCAAATGTTGTCTTTGTAAACATAATATACACATACAGTTCAAAAGAGCACTGATGGGAGAGTAGTTTGGTGTGATAAGACATGTTCTGGCAATCACATCATTTTCATATCTGTTGTTAATGTGTTGCGTAGGTCATTGACACATGATTGGGTTGGGAAGGTTGAGTGCATCTGTGAACAGCCATAGTTGTGCTATCTTAAACCTTTTTTAGACACTCTTGAATTCTATCAAAACAACCCAAAACACTCTTGATCCTCTCAAAGCACTCTTAAATCCTCTCAAAACACTCTTAAATCCTTTCAAAAACACTCTTGATCCTCTCAAAACACTCTCGGATCCCTTACCTTAGTCTCATACTTGTCAGTGAAGGTCATGATCTTGTCGTGAATGTCTGCATGACGAGCTGCATCCTTCACTTCCTGATTACAGGCTGTCACGCGGCCATAGTGGATGTTGTAACTGTGAGAAATAGAAAGAGAAAGAGAAAGAGAAAGAGAAAGAGAAAGAGAGAGAGAGAGAGAGAGAGAGAGAGAGAGAGAGAGAGAGAGAGAGATACATAAATAACAGAATAAATAGATATGTTAAAAACCCTTTGTTATCCCTCTCTACACCTGACATCTTTGCCCTAGCCCATTCCAACTCACATTCACCCTTTCCTTTCAGTTTAGTTTCAATCAATTCTAACACAACAAACATTCTTCTAATCACCTCCTATTTTTCACCCTCAAGTGTACTACATCAATGCACATTCAAACACAAAATTATCTGGGTTTGAAGAGACATTACTCTCCCCTCTAGCTCTTCACCTTGTCTTTTCATATGAAAGTATACAGAGGAGGGGCTTCCCAGATCCCTCACTCTGTCCCTTATTGTAATAGTAATAGTAGTATTCGTACTCACAAGATAGTTTCATTGAAGAGCACAGTATCTTGCGGCACCACACCCATGGCCGCCCTTAGACTCTCCTGCAAGTACTCCTTTACGTTAACTCCGTCCACCAGCACACTGCCTCCCACCACATCATAGAAGCGGAACAGCAGCCGCATAATGGTACTTTTTCCGCTGCCTGTGGGGCCAACCTATGGAGAGAAGGAAGGTAATAATAATTCATTCATCTATCAATATACCAGATTGACATACCCTAAAGCGGAGTAGCTGAGATAAGGCACACGAACACACAAAAACACACACACACACACACGCACTCACCACAGCTAGTGTCTTTCCAGGTTCTACCACAAATGACACATTCTTCAAAATCTGTCGCTCTGGGCTGTAGGAAAAGGACACATCACGGAACTCAATCTTGCCTTGAGGTGCTGCCAGTGCGAATGCATCAGGCTGTGTGTAAGGAGGAAGAGGAGAAATGTAGAGATAGAGGGAGAAAATCTATAATCAAAAAGATAACCCATATTTCTTTACTATAAAATTATTATTTGTTATATCAATTACAGTGTGTTTTGAAAAGTGCACAGAGACAGAGATACATAGACACATACATACCTTATCAATAACCTCTTGGTTCTCCTTCAACAAATCAAACATGTTCTCCATATCCACAAAGTTCTGCTGAATCATACGGTAGTACGTGCCAAACCAGTTGAGGGGTGAGTACAGCTGCATGATGTAGGTTGAAAACAACACATAGTCTCCTACAGTGAGGGTGTGTGTCTCGGCAACCATCCAGGCAGCCAACAGGGAACCAGCGAGCAGTCCGCCGTTGATGACCAAGTTTTGAAAGGTGTTCAGGAGGCACAGGGATGCACTCGACTTCCACTCCTCCACCTGTGTTAGTGGAAGGATGGAGGGAAGGAATTAGAGGGAGGGTAAGGGAGAGGTAGAGGACACATTCATGTAATAATGTGTTTTTGTGTAGTACTTTACATAACTACATATGTACGTACTGTATACTATGTATTAGGTACACACATTAAAAAAAAAAACAAGCTCTCTCTCTCTCACCTGGTAGCTCAGTAAAGCATCTTGGTATCTGTTCACCTCATACTGCTCAGCATTATAATATTTCACAGTCTCAAAGTTTAACAAAGAATCAACTCCTCTTGATCGCTGTTCATTGTCCGCTAAATTCATAAGCCGACGGTATTTTGTCCGCCACTCCGTCAGCCAGATAGTGGTGCCTGTCGGATTAGAGCGGATTAATGGAATGGATTGCACAGGTGGATTTGATTCTTGAAGAGTTGGATTTTGTTTAAAAGAAATTGACTCTTTTATTTTATGAGTTTGATAGCAATATGATGTAATATTTCAGCTGATGGGTCAAGAGATGCAAAATCAAAAACAAAAATACATCTACCAGCCTGATTCTCACAACAGTAGAGTGGACAGAGAGGGAATGAAAAGTGGAAAACAAGGTAAAGCAGAGCATTGCAGAGCTTACCTTTGAATGAGATAAAAGAGTAAAGATAATGCATTAGTAATTTGGACATAACAATAGGGATGAGCTAGAAGAATGTCTTGTACAACTTACCCAAATAAATGGCCATTGTCAGGAAGACAATAAGACCAAACCAGTAGTTGAACGCTGTGGTGAAGTAAACAACCGCAACTGTGATGTCAACCACTGTGGGCAGGATGCTGGAGGAGGAGGAGGGGGATAGAGGTTATAACAATACCTTACTGACTTATTATCTATTCTAATTATTCTCTCTTGCCCAGCAACATGACAAAACTTTAACCTAAACAGCCACCAAGACACTTACCTAAACACAATGTAAGAGAGGAGTGAGTTGATGGAGTTTGTACCGCGGTCCATCACACGCAGCACCTCTCCTGTCTTCCTGCCGAGGTGCCAGCGCAGTGACAGGTTGTGTAGGTGCGCGAACAGCTGTACCTGTGTGGCAAAAGAAAGCGTATGTGTGTGTGAGTGTGTGCTAATTATGGATACTTATAGGTTTTATCTAATAAGTATCTTGCTTGTTTGCCACCACCACACACAACATAAACACACATATGGATACAGGACAACACAAGCTTGATTCTGATCCTGTATTCTACAACTAAGTAAACAGAACTCAATCAGTACCTGTACTTCCCGGCTGGTGTACTGCTGCACTGAGATCCACATAATAGTACGCAGGTTGTTGAGTAAGCCCGTCCCACCTGTACCTCCGCCCTGAAGGAACTTGAGGGCAACATAGATCAAAACAGCTTGCCACACGAAGGTTGGCTGTCCTCCGCTGCCTCCAAGACCATCAACTATGGGTGGAGAGCATGCAGTGGAGTCAAGGTGGAGCTGCATTGGTGAAGTTTGGGTGTGTGGGGCCAGTGAGAATGTATAGGGTGACTGGGGGTGGATTTACATGGAGTGGAGGACACCTATTGTACTCTGTGAATGAGAAACTATTCTTAACTTAGATGATTAGATGACCCACTACTTCTACTACAATTACTACAACCACTACAATATCTACAACTACAACTACAACTACAACTACTACTACTACCACTACTACAACAACTACTACAACTACTACCACTACTACTACTACAACTACTACCACTATTACAACGCACCAATCAGCTTGTAGTAAATGGGCACAAACACATTCGCCACACGTCCCACGATCAACAGAATGAAGCAGAACAGAACAGCAGCCTGAAGGAGTGGACTTTTCTTGGGCCAGATGAAGGGGAGTAGAATCTTCATCTTCCTCATTACTCCCCGCCATGTTGATCCCTGACTCTGGTTGGCCCCGCTTGACCCGGCGCCCTGAGGAGTGAGAGAAGAGGTCAGAAGGTGTGACTGGCATGGTATTATGTGACCAAATAATGTTACGACTGCAGTCACTTTCTATCAGGATTAAATTACTGATCTGTACTCTTTGGATTGACACAATGTAGTAATTAATGCTTAAAAATATGTATATTAATCTATCTATCTATTGCTTATACGTACCAGGCCAGCATCCACCAAAAAGAGAGTAACCGAGACAAAACATACACGCACACACACACACTAACTAAAATTTTTGCATTTAGTTACCTTCCTTACCACACCATCCATATAAATATTGAACAACCACAGTGACATCACACACCCCTAACACAGTCCCACTCAAACAGGCAACCACTCAACCTCTACTACCTCCCACTCTACTTAATGTTATATTGTTCACATAGAAATTTTCCACACCAGTAGTAACAATAATGATAAAAATAGTATTATGAAAACATAAAAAGAAGAAGAAAAGGAAGCACAATATAGTAATAGGTAATCTATAACATATCTACATTAACAACTCGGATCACCTTTAAAACTTTACAACTTCCCAAAAAAGTTTTATACCATGATAAGATTTTGAAAAACAGATTCAAATAATTCATATACCCACATGAGAAAATAATGAAAAACTAAAACAATTGTTATACTAAAAATAACACTTACAAACAACCCCAACAAAAAATATGATTACACTAATACAACACAAAAATATCCCCCCAATTTTTTTTACATCAACAAATAAAATAAAAACACACACCTAAAAGTATTCCAAACCGACAAATATGATTACAAAAACATACAGATAATTCAACAAAAACACAAAAATATTACCCATACATTTCCTGTAATACCGACACACCAACAAGAATGACCAATGATTTCAAGGCCGTGTCACTTCATATACATACCATGCCATAAGTGCGAGGGTCATAACCAGTGACATGACCTCTTGCTTGACCTCCCATGCTTGGTCACTCTTTGCTCTGATAGCAAATGAGATGTTAATAAGGTCAACAGCCAATCTTCTGCTTTCTCTGCTAAAATCGGCCAATGAAATGCTGGTATTTTCTGTGGTAATATAATCCAAGGAAATATTTTTTATTTTCTCTGAACAATACTGACAGCCAATAATTTCCTTCATTTGTTAGTTTCAGCCAATGCGCTGCTCTTATTCCATGTTTATTTTTATATGCGTTATTTATTGATGAGTCTATGTTTGTCTGTCTACCTGTTTACCTAAATATCTCTAGCTATCAATCATCCATCTGTCTATCTATTCATTCATTCGTTCGTCTATCTATCTATCTATGGTCTCTGACGCCTCATTCCCTCAGTGAATGTCCTTTAAAGTCAAGGTCACAGCAGAAGAGTCTCCACCACCTCTCCCTATCAATGCATTTCCTCCTAACTTGTTCAAACCTTCCCCGTTAGGTCATAAAAGTAGTAGCAGTGGTAGTGGTGGTAGTAGTAGTAGTAGTAGTAGTAGTAGTAGTAGTAGTAGTAGTAGCAGTATCAGATGTAGTGAAGTAAATTTGATTTCCATCTCTTCAATTTTCTAAACTTTCTATCAAAACATTTAAAATCGACAGAAAAAAAACAATACTTAAGTGTTTAAATAAGAGTTATGCACACACACACACACACACACACACACACACACACACACACACACACACACACACACTTACAAACCAATACTAATCA